>JBAKBP010010905.1:0-75215 GCA_037953745.1 Lithodes maja | reverse complement strand
ATGAGAGGAAATTAAAATGGCATCAAGGTTTAGCAATGTGTGCATTATGGGGGATTTTAATTTTCCGAATATAGATTGGCAGCATCAAATAGGAGACTCTGATTCTGAAGAGTGTATTGAGGTACCGTAGTACACGATAGTTTTTTATTTCAATTCATAGATACGCCGACTAGAGGTAATAATATTCTCGATTTAGTTTTCAGTAACAATGAACATAATTATGATAAATAATGTAGAGATAGGGGACCACCTAGGAAATAGTGACCACAATTCTGTGTATTTTAATATTCAATGGAAAGCTAATACCAGAGAGAATACATCATTAATACCTGACTTCAGAAAAGCCAATTATGGTGGGTTAAGAAGAGCCCTATTAGCGGACCCTATGGTAAAAAAATTAAGTCGATCCAGGTGTCCAAATGAGTGTATCCCTTCTCAGGCACCTGTCATCTTAAGTCAGGAAGAGACGTCAAACTTGGTAGATACATACGATAATTTTATCAAGTCAGTATTCAATGCGCAAAATAAATATATCCCCAAAAGAAAATTTAGATCAACACAGAACCAACCCAAATGGATGAATAATAGACTATTAGATCCTTTAGGAAAAAAGAGAGGAATATATAGAAAAATTAAGAAAGGCGAAATTCACCTACTTGCTTACTATCAGAATCTATCACGACAGGTAAAAAAGGTATTAGGAAAGAAAAAAAGAAATTATGAAATTAAGGTTGCCAATGACTCAAAAAATAATCCTAAAGCTTTTTACCAACTATATAAATGCAAGGTTAGAGATGAAATTGGTCCCCTTAAAACTTCGATAGGAGAAATGACAGAAAATGATTTAGAAATGTGCAGTACAATAAATAGTCAATTTGTTCCCGTTTTCACAAATGAAAATTTGGCACAGTTTCCAGAAGTCCGTAAGGTATATAGCGATAGTATAGAAAATAGGTTGAGTACGGTTACTATAAGTAGAAATGATGTGCTTAAGGAAATTGACAGACTGAAACCTCATAAATCGCCTGGTCCTGATGAGGCATATGTTAGAGTATTAAAATAATGCAGAAATGAGTTAAGTTACCCATTAACATTTCTATTTAACAAGTCATTAGAAACAGGTATAGTTCCAGAAGCTTGGAAGCTTGCAAATGTAGTTCCGATCTTCAAAAAAGGTGATAAATCAATAGCATCCAATTACCGTCCCATTAGTCTCACTTCAATCATAGGAAAGCTACTAGAGTCAATTATTGCTAGGAAAATGAGAAACCACTTAGAAACATTTAACTTAATCAATTCTTCTCAGCATGGATTCACTCAGGAACGGTCTTGCCTTACAAATTTGCTTAGTTTTTTCTCAGAGGTATATGAAGCAGTAGATAATGACAAGATTATGATATTATATATTTAGATTTCAGTAAAGCTTTCGACAGAGTCCCCCATGAGAGATTGATGAGAAAGGTTGAGGCACATGGAATAGGTGGGGCGTTGTTAGGATGGATTAGGTCATGGCTAACTGGTAGGAGGCAGAGAGTCAGCATAAATGGTACCAAGTCAGAATGGGGAGCAGTCAAAAGTGGTATCCCCCAGGGATCTGTATTAGGTCCTCTGTTGTTTATTATATACATAAATGACCTTGATTTAGGTATAACTAGTAGGATAAGTAAATTTGCAGACGATACCAAAATGGGGAGAAAAATTGATTCAGATAGAGATAGAGAGTGTCTGCAAAGGTATCTAGATGCCTTACACGAATGGTCAGTAAATTGGCAGATGAAGTTTAACATTGACAAATGCAAGGTATTAAAGATAGGGAACATGCATACAAATGTTAAATATAAACTAGCTAATATGGAATTAGAAAACTCAGACTGTGAGAAAGATCTAGGTGTGTTTGTTAGCAATGATTTGAAGCCTAGAAAACAATGTATAAGCGTTCGTAACAAGGCAAACAGGATTCTCGGGTTCATATCCAGGAGTGTGAGTAACAGAACTGCTGATGTTATCTTAAAACTTTACTTGTCATTAGTGAGACCCCGTATGGATTATGCTGTTCAATTTTGGTGTCCTTATTACAGAATGGACATAGATTCATTGGAGAGAGTACAACGTAAAAAGGCAAAAATTATCCATAATATTAGACATTTTCCGTATGAAGAAAGGTTGAAGAAATTAGGCTTACATTCGTTAGAGAGACGCAGAGTTAGAGGGGATATGACAGAGGTATTCAAGTGGGTTAGTGGGATTAATAAAGGGGACATGAAAAATGTACTGAAGTTCAGTGATAGCGAAAGAACTCGTACAAATGGTTTCAAATTAGATAAATTTCGTTTCAGAAAGGATATAGGCAAATATTGGTTTGGTAACAGAATTGTAGCTGGGTGGAATAGGCTACCAAGTGATATAGTGGGATCAAGAACGATAGGGAGCTTTAAGATAAAATTAGATAGGCATATGGACAAGATGGGTTGGGTGTGAGGGGGCTCTACCAGGTGTGGGCCAATTGGCGCTCAGCAGACTCCCGTAATCTTGTGTTAATCCCTGACCATTTTGATGGGGGCAGTACTCAAGGTATTAGTGAGTTGCGCCTATAATTGGGCCTTGTAATTTGGGGTTGGGTGTGACAGGGTTCTGCCTTGTATGGGCCGATCGGCTTTTTGCGGACTCCCATTTTCTTATGTTCTTATGTTCTTAATTCATAGTTGGCGTAATTTTGTCCTGTCCACTAATTGAATACTTAGCCTTTACGAAAATTTTGTAGTGAAATTTATAATGTTAATTATGAAACCCGGGTGTATATAATTATGATGCAGAGGCATAATACATTTTCATAAATTTTCACTAGCATCGAAAAATTAGCTGCTAAGGATTTGAAGGAAGGTTTTTTATGGACACCGTTCTCCCTTACGTTTAGCTATGTTAGTTTAGAGATTTTAAAACATTTGCTCCATTAGTTTGGCGATTGTAGACGACCATTCGTCCCATTTCTTTGTAAATTGTATGACCTGTTGTACGTGCTATTTAGGTGTATTTTTTATCCTGGCTAGCAATAGAGAGCCTGCAATTAAGGAGAAACCAGCTTTCGTACCTCATACAAAGTAAATACATACCTTGGGTTTCCATACAGTGGGGAAATCGAAACAGTAATTAGAGTATAATGGCCTTTATCATATAGCCGATAATTGCTTAGATTTTTCACTATAACCATAACTCCTGTGAATAATATAGCAATTGACCCAACTTGGCTTAATTTTGGGTATGCTATGATAGGTAAGTTGTATAGGTTTTAAGGAATATTGTGCAAGAGTTTCAGACCAAAACTCTGGGCTGCATATAAATACACTTGTTTTGAAGACAATTATATAACAAACAAATATATATGTGCGAGCTTCATATTTGAAATAAGTTTAAAATACTTGCATCTTATACCCAGGATCCACACACTAACAGGATCCACACTAACACACTAACAGGTCAACCGGCCAGCTGGCCGCGCTGGGGGCAGAGTTTGTGTGACGTCACTGGCGCCTTGGGTCGATCTGCCCTGACTTGACCACTTGATTAACTGATATAGCCTAAGTTCATTATACCCAGTACCTGCTCAGTACTACCGTACTCACTTTCCATTTTGAGTCAATTTTTTTGTTCAAGAGGCAATGATAATGGCGATAACAGTAGAGATGATGGTGATAGTAGTAGTGATAATGGTGACAGTAGTAATTATTATGGTAGTGACAGTAGTAGTGGTGATGGTCACAGTATTAGTAGTTGCAACAACTGGTGCATCAACTCTACAGTTTTACAGATAAGGAACAATAATTGTCATGTTTACAGCAATAGACATAACATTACATGTGGCAGGTTATTACATGTGTAGTGGTATTCTACTAAATACAGTAATGAAATATACTATCAATGACATCGAAAACAACAGTAGTGCAGTGATAGTACGGTACCAATCTTCACCACACTGCTACAAATTCGCTGCCATTATCATCGCCGATACAGTAATAATATTATCAAAAATAACCATAGTAATTATCATCATGACAATAATAATAATAATAATAATAATAACAATATTAATATTACACTATATTATACAATATATACAATACTAGATTGTGTAGGAATATATTAACCCTGCTCAGGCATATTGGCCCCATATGGGCCAAAAAATATGCGTAAAACAGGTTTTTCGCGAATATTTCACGGCCGGAGGCCGATGGCAAGAAGTTTTGAAGACGAGCAGTCAGTCCGCATCGTCCTACAAATGGGAGAGGGTGTGAGCTGCCGCTCTCTCTCCTCCCCTTTCCTGTACCAACCTGTCCGGTCACCATATGGGGTCCATAATCCCAAATGTGTACTACAAATTTCCCCTTCCTATCGAACTTTTTTTTAGCCCCAGAGTTCTGCCTTGTTGTCACCCAAGACCCTCAGCCATACCCTCCACAGCCCTGCAACCAAATTAATCCAGCTTATGTAATGTATGAGATATGCCTCACTTTTGTTGACCCTTTTTTTTCACTACTTTTTTTAGTTTTTTTTTATATATGACTTAATATTTACAGTAGTGTAATTTGCTCTTAACATAATATTAAGAATTAATTGTAGTTTCTATTGGTAACAAGAAATTTAGAATCCATCTATCAATTTTCGGGTGAGAGCCGTTTAAAGTGCCGGTCCCCATATGGGGCCACATTGCTAATTTTGTTACACTTCTGGAACATTACCTGAGCAGGGTTTTAAGGAGATAAATAAGCAAATATATAACAAGAATGTGTGTGTTTGTTGATGTCCCTCATCTCCTCAAACTAAGTAGAAATAATCTCCTAGATTCAGGATTTGTGATGAAGAATAGAGATATTATATCAGATGATTGCATTCGTGAAATGTCCATGATAACTAAATCTGAATATGGCTTAGCTTACAAACTTGGTGAAACTCACCTAAATGTTTGAGGACAACAAATTATAGCGAGTAAAGTATGCAATAATATATTTAGGAGAAAGAGGTAATTTACTCAACACAAACTGGAAAGAAACTGCAAGCTTCATATTAACAACAGATGCATGGTTTTATGTGGTGAATTCTTCTATATCAAGTGATAGGCAAGCACTGTGAGTCTGGTCTGCATTTGGAAGAACAGCTAAGCAATTTGCGCACAATGATCCACATTATGACCACAATAGAGTTCAATTTCAGCCCACTACATATTTCAGCAAAGAGTAGTTTTGTCTTGCCTTTTCCTTATACGACTCTTTGAAATGCTCAAATTTACTCATAACCTTGAATTTATCATGACAAGAAGGTTAAATCAGGACACTTTACACATTATTATATATATATTGTTTGTATTTATATATTTATTCATATAATATTTTTTGGTTGTATAAGACATCCAGATGCTGTCAGTTTCAAACAAAGACTAAAACAACTGATAGTGTATTGCTCAGCAATAAAAGCAACATCACTCAGGATCCCGAAAATGAATAATATTTCTTGGGTAAAACTGGTCATAGCATAAACAAAACTAACTAACGACCGTGAGTTACGCCTAGAAAATTGTGCTTATCAGATCTGTTTTTCAATGATATGATATTTAGAAGTAGATATTGAGTATGAGTTAAGAAAATTATAAATCACTTAAAAAAATTCAAGTTAATTAAAGCCTCTCAACATGGATTCACTCAAGGACGATCCTGCCTAACAAATGTACTCAGTTTTTTCTCCGAGGTATATGAAGCGGTAGATAACGACAAGTCATATGATATAGTTTACTTAGACTTCAGTAAGGCCTTTGATAGAGTTTGATAGACTAGCCAAACTCTGCAGGGAGGAGAACATCGGCTTTGTCGACACGTGGGATAATTTTTACTATGATAAATCTTTGTTTTCAGGAGATGGTGTACATCTCAATGAAGTAGGAGCTGCACGTCTTGGTCGTCTGCTGAACGATGCAGTCAAGGATTTCCGTTCAAAAAACGGGGTCAACCAGACCCAAGACAGGGTAGTGTAAGTCAAATACGAACTGAAAATTCAGACAATGCACAATCAGTAACATCCAACTCTAATACTCTTAAGGTGTTTTATGTAAATGCTCGTAGCATACGCAATAAATTTTCAGATCTAGAGGAAATCGTGTTTACAGAACATTATGATATAATCGGCATTACAGAATCTTGGTTAAATACGGAAGACAGAGACTTTTTAGCCGAATATACGCTTCCTGGTTATACAATGTTTGAGAAAAGTCGGATCAATAGAAATGGAGGAGGAGTTCTGTTTTTTATAAAGGAAAGTCTTAATCCCGTCTTAATGTCAAAACCTCAAATTGTGAATATAGACATGTCTTACGTACTATTAAATAATAAACGAGGAACTAAAATAACACTAGCTTTATTATACAGACCCCCATCTCAATCAGTGCAAACTGACAGTGAAATTTATGAACAAATTGCAGAAATAACTAACATACAAGATACCGTAATTCTTGGCGATTTCAACTTACCCGTGACTAAATGGGGCGATATTCTTACTTCACACTCTGGACACGACCTCTATGCTAACTTGCAAGAGAGTTCACTTTTTCAATTTGTACAATCTCCGACCCGACCCGTGGTAATAATGTGCTTGACCTTGTACTCGCAACAAAAGAAGAATTAATAGAGAATTTGAATGTTGGTGATGAATTCAGTAACAGCGACCATCGTACGATAACTTTCACTTTAAAGTTTACTAGTAACAAATCAAATAGCAGCATTGAGAAAGTCCCTAATTTCAAGAAAGCAAATTTTCATAAACTTAAATCAAAACTTAAAGAAACTGACTGGAGCTTTCTGACTAACAATAACGACATAAATACATCTTGGGAGTGTTTCACAACCACTTACCTTAAGGCAGTGCAAGACTGCATACCATCGAAAATACGGCGTCCAGGCCAAAATGATAAGCCCAAATGGTGGAATAAAGATATTTCAGACTGTCTGCTTGCTAAAAAATTTGCTAATGATAGATTAAAATCCTCACAAAATGACGAAGAACGGGTGAAATTTGTAGAGCTACGACGCAAAGCCAAAAAGTTAATAAGCAAAGTAAAAAGACCCTGGAGTTACATGTTGCGAATCAAAGTAAAACAAACCCGAAAGAATTCTATAGTTATATCAGAAAGAAAAAAGTAGTTACTTCAACTGTTGGACCGTTAGTCGATGAAAATGGAGAATACACCAAAGACGAAGTACAAATGAGTAATGCCCTCAATACCTTCTTTGCATCAGTTTTTACAACCGAAGACCTCAGTGATATCCCTACACCATCGCCGATTCAGATTGATAATTCAGATGTTCTAAGCAATATCACCGTTACAGAGAGAGAAGTATTGAATTGTTTAGATAAACTCAAGGTAAATAAAACGCCTGGACCTGATACAATCTCACCTAGAGTTCTAAAGGAAGCTAAGGATGAGCTCTCCAAACCACTGACATTGCTATTCAATGAATCCTTGCAGTCTGGGACTATGCCTGATCAGTGGAAGCTAGCCAACGTAACACCGATATTCAAAAAAGGCAGCAAATCCCTACCCAGTAACTATCGTCCAATTAGCTTAACATCAATTGTATGTAAAATGCTAGAAACGGTCATAAGAGACAGACTCGTAAATCACTTAGAGGCAAATAACTTGCTTAAAGATACTCAACACGGCTTTCGTAAAAAACGTTCCTGTTTAACAAACCTCTTAGACTTCTTCCACGATATCTTCAACCTCTACGATGAGAGTAAAGCTGTAGATATTATATACCTTGATTTTCAAAAGGCCTTTGACAAAGTTCCCCACAAACGATTACTGCTAAAACTAAAAGCGCATGGAATACAAGACGGTGTGTTGAAATGGATAGAAAATTGGCTCAGCGACAGAAAGCAAAGAGTAGTCATAAACGGTAAGGCATCTAAATGGACCAATGTAAGTAGTGGGGTACCCCAGGGATCGGTACTAGGACCAATTCTCTTTCTAATTTACATCAACGACATAGATGAGGGTCTCACCTGTACAGTCTCGAAATTTGCTGACGATACAAAAATTGCAAATAGCGTACTCTCAAAAGAACAAGTTGACACCAACACAATGTGTTGCAACACAATCTAGATAAATTGTCATATTGGGCCCAAATTTGGCAAATGAGTTTCAATGCGGATAAATGTAAAGTACTACATATCGGATACCTAAATGAGAAAGCAAACTATTCGATGAATGGCACTCAGCTTAAGAATGTAAACAAAGAAACCGATCTGGGAGTAACAATATCGAGTAACCTAAAACCGAGTCAACAATGTTCAGAAGTTGTTAAGAAGGCAAACAAAATAATTGGCTTTATAGGCAGGTCATTTGAGCATAAATCCAAAGATGTTATCCTAACCCTTTACAATTCCTTAGTCCGCCCTCTTCCTGGAATACTGCGTTCAATCCTGGTGCCCTTATTACCAAAAAGATATAAACAAGCTAGAACGAGTTCAACGTAGAGTTACCAAAATGATACCTAGCCTAAAGAACAAACCATACGAAGAGCGTCTTAGAGAATTAAATCTATTTCCTTTAACCCAGCGCAGATTAAGAGGCGACTTAATTCAAGTGTTCAAAATCATCAAAGGCATCGACAATATGAACTGTAGTAAGTACTTCACTATCGACCAATCTAATTACACGCGGGGAAACGGTTGCAAAATTATTGGTAAATCTTTTAACTCACACGAATCTAAGAATTTCTTCTTCAATCGAGTTGTCAACTTGTGGAATGGGCTTCCCCGAGACGTTATAGACTGCAGCACCGTTGATTCATTTAAACTCCGCTTAGACAAATATCTCGCATCAAACCCGCGACTGACTGCGTTTGTAAATGAATAACTTTATTGTATACCCCCCTCAGTTACTAACCCATCTGTCCCCTACTAACTTCCTAATCCTGCCACGGACATTAGTTCTAGGGCAGTAGTTCCCTTTCCAATGTTCCCTTACCCACTCTAAACCACTGTTTGGACACTTGATCCTCAGTGTTTTGGAGGACAAGCAGCCTAGAAGGGTCACTAGACCTGTTGTTGCTTGATTTCCTTTGTACTCCTTTGTACTTTGTACACATGAAAGGCTGTTAAGGAAGATAGAAGGACATGTTATTGGGGGGATGCTACTCAAGGCTGATTGGTGGGAAGCAGAGAGTTAGTATCAATGGTGTAAAATCGGACTGGGGCTTAGTTAAAAGTGGGGTCCCCCAAGGGTCGGTTTTGGGGCCACTTCTGTTCATTATCTACATAAATGATCTTAACTCAGGCATAAAGAGTAGGATCAGTAAATTTGCTGATGATACTAAAATGGGTAGGATAATAGTCAGCTAGCGACAGGGAATGTCTTCAAAAGGATCTCGATCATTTGCACGAGTGGTCCATAAATTGGCAGATGAGTTTCAATGTAGACAAATGTAAGGTATTAAGGATTGGAAATCTTAATTTAGAAGCGAAATGCAAACTAGACAATGTAGAATTGGATAACTCAGAGTGTGAGAAGGATCTGGGGGTGCTCGTTAGTAATGATCTGAAACCCAGAAAACAATGTATAAGTGTTAGGAACAGGGCAAATAGAGTTCTAGGATTCATATCTATAAGAGTGTTAGCAACAGGACTGCTGAAGTTTTCTTAAAACTGTACTTAGCACTAGTAAGACCCATTTAAACTATGCTGTCCAATGTTGGTGCCCTTATTATAGGATGGATATCGACCCTTTAGAGGCAGTTCAAAGAAGAATGACGAAGATAATACATAATATTAGAAACTTATCGTGTGAGGAGAGATTGAAAGCCTTAGGCTTGCACTCACTAGAAAGACGGAGATGTAGAGGAGACATGATAGAGGTATTTAAATGATAACAGGTATAAATAAGGGCGATATAGATGAGGCAATAAAGCTAAAGAACGGCGATATAACCCGCTCAAGTGGTTTCAAGTTAGATAAGTTTAGATTTAGGAAAGCATAGCAAAGCACTGGTTTGGGAATAGAGTTGTTAACATGTGGAATGGACTGCCCAGAGCAATGATTAGCTCAGGAACAGTTGAAAGTTTCAAGCTGAAGTTGGATTCGCATATGGATGATATGGGCTGGGTGTGAATGGGAGCTGCCTCGTGTGGGCCGCATGGCCTTATGTAGTTTCCCGCGATCTTATGTTCTGAAATAATGTTTGTCTTTAATAATACATGTTTATATTTTTATTGAATTAAACATTATCCCAAGCTTTCAACAAAAGAGAGAGAATAACAAATATCGGTATTCTACATTAGGTAAACAATATATCTTTACTAGCCTAGCTATGACCTATTTTATATGTATACGTGTTACAGATATGTTGGATTTCTAATCAGGTTTGTTTCAGTCCAATAATTTTCATTTTGTATGTCTTTCCTATTGTTAAACTCGATTTTGTTTTAACTTATTACTAATGGGTATTCTTCATTTATGTAAGGTTTTAGGATACTGTAGAATTACATTGATAAACCTGCAGTGCATCACTAAGTGGTCGTGCTTGCCTCTTTAGGCAATTCTATCATCGGGGACAAAATACCAATAATGACAACACAACCACATCTTGGGTTAAATTGTAATTAATTTTGGATTTATCATATTAGTTTATTGTATGTAGACTACCTTCATGGAATTACTCAACAGCATGTAGTAATTTTGATTTTTATGCCCCATTAAGTAGGCTATATTATATTCCAAAACATTGATATTTCCCCTTCTTAAAATTAATTGTTACAAAATAGTATAATCATAGATATTTAAGTCACAGAGTTACACACAATATTCTTAGTTGCATTTATTTTGTCAAAGAAAATATAATTTTGCTCAACAACTAACGAAAAGGAGCTATAAACATAGCGAAAGGAGTGGGAGAGTGGGAGTGGTGAGCGAGCCCTGGGTGAAGGTGAGCGTGATGTCACTGAAATACCCCACTCCCATTTTCCTTTTGCTGGCCGGTTGACCTGTAGTGTGTGGACCCTGCTTATACCAAAACTACATGTGATGCTAGTTAGTTCCTTATAAACGTTTATTTTGATATTTGTGTTATATGGGGGATAGCGCGAACGCAGTCCCCCGCTACCAAAAATGTTGCACCCGAGTAAACCACATTTGGGTTTATCGCAAGGGTCAGCACCACCAGAGTGCAATGGTGGGCCTCGCCCTGGGAAAACCGCCTTCATGATCACGGTATCTCCTGTGCCAGGTAAGTATGCCTTACTCGCTGGAGCCCGCACTCTAATTCCCTCATAATGATCAATCACAGTCTACTGCAGAAGGAATAATGCAGTTTAAGGTACTTGTGCAAGGAATGCGTTCATTAAACTAATTGAATCACGATCCATTATATTTGTTTATATTACAGGTAGGTGCAAAAAAAAAAAAAAAAAAAAAGTATCCTAGTAATATTCATATTTTAGCAAATTTGACCAATAATTACATTAAGGAACAGGTAGGCTAATATCAATAATGATTTATTTTCATGTGTAATCCAAAGCAATTAAAATATAGATCTTAAGTAAAAATATGACAGTAAACATGAAGATAACTAAAGGTATATAAACATGCCAAATTAAAACAAGTTATCAATTCATTTCAATTTTGGTTGTGGGGCTACATGTAATTCTAGAGATTAACCATTTTCTTTTCAGTTTTATGGGTAACTAATGGATACATATTTTATTTCAACTCCACACCAATAAACAACATGTATGAATTTATAACACTTGAATACACACTTTTAGATTCAGTTAAATTTACACTCGCAAATACACAACCGTTCAACTACAACATCCCACTGAGCGCTAGTACTGAAGGGCAAATAAACAAAAAGGACAATTTGTATGTTAGGTCACGTAATATGGCACATAAAACAAATGTATTATAGTTCATGAGCCAAGACCCGAATTTTGGGATATCGGTACCACCCGGGGTGACTAATTCTCTTAGGTGTTTTTAGCTTGCTACATGTCTCTAGTTTATGTTTTGATATGATAGCCCTTGCACATTGGTAGCTTAATGGTCGTTATCACTTCTTGAATAGACATACCCTACCGAAAATTCCGAAATTTTTTAAAATGTCAAATTTGGGGACAGGAATGCCTAAATGTCAACAAAATGCATATAGTAATTGTCACATTTAATACAAGTCCTGTAAATACACACTAAGCATGCCATGGGCTTGTACATACTATTATGGCAAATTACTACTCCTAAATATCATCTACATCAGACTCGGAATCTGACTGTTGTGCCACCGGCTCTTCTTCAATAGCCGTGTTCTGACATGTCTGTAACCTGCACATGTCCGTGCATTTTAGACCATTGCTGAGGCAAGTACACTTAGGGAGTTCGCATGACCGCACACACTTGCAAGACAGTAGCTGCATAACAGCATCTGGTGCTGGTGAGCCTCGCATCCAGTTGACGGCAAGCTTACCGTCCTCATCTGTCATCCAACCGTAGTCTGTTGGGTTCGCAACAAATGGCTGGCTCTGAAGACTTCTCCTCCAGATCGCAGCCTGGTAGTTTGCACGCAGTGCATGCATGAAGAGGCAGTCCTCACAAGGAGGGAGTTGACTTGACTCTACCTCTCCACGTCTTGCACAGAACAGCTCATACCGAAGCTTGTTTACCTTAGTTGTGTGGGTAGATGGTAGGTACATGTGGCAGGTGATTTCCTGTAGCTTCTCAAAGAGTTCAGGAGACACTTCCCATGAGCGTCCAAGTTCGTGAAAAGCATCCTGGTATGTCTTGTCCATCTTCACCTGCTTGAGTGTCGTCATCTTCCCTCGGCCAGCGAATGCACTGACGGTATCACAGCCTGTAAAGGCATGCATACCAATCAATGAATCACACACGCTGCCTCCCAGTGTGCGGCTCAGTGTGGTGATATCCAGGAATCTTGTCCGGTTCTTCGTCCTGCACTTCTGGAACAGATGGGATGGGATCTTGTGGCACATGCCAAGACACAACACCATGACGTCTGTATCTTCTGCAGTGATGATGACAGACTTGTTCCCAGATTCTGCTGCATGAAGTGCATGGAGAAGAAGGCGTGTGTCTGCTTCTTCTTGAGTTGACTTAAGCTCAGGAGCCTCTTCCCACTGCTCTTTGGTGATCTTGAAGCAGCGCTGCTCACATGTGACATACAGCTCCTTGTCCTTGAGCTTCTCCCTGTGCTGTGGTGCCTTCCATTCTTCTACCAAGAACTTGATAAGACTTGCCTTGTTGGAGGAACTACCGAGTAACTTTCTCCACTGCTGGATGTTGTGCCCAGGTTGAATGTTCTTGAAATGAATTCCTGTGCCTGCACTTCTTTTGGCTCGTTCTGCATCCTTGATGGATGTCTCCTTGTAGATATCAAACACAACATCAATGCGCCTGCTCTTAGCACCTTCATGAACAGCGTGACTCAGTGCTGTACCTGCAAGCTGTGAAAAAGTTTTGTCGTTTCCCTTCAGTTTGTGGACCAGGCTCATCCCATCAATTATGGTAGCAGAGGGCTCGGGTATCACTTCTGCAGGAGAAACATTCCTCTCTAACTCCTTTGCTAGGGCAGCCTTGTTGGTCTTGCGGAGAGACCCATCACCGCTGGCAAGTGCCCAAGGCAAAGGCCCAAGGGGATGAGCCAAGACATCACTCATTTTGAGCTTTCTGTTCTCGGCAACAAGGATCATCTGGCCAAATAGGTTCCTGTCAGCCTTTAAGATAGCCTCCTTGGCATGGTCTTGTGAGCGTGGCTTCATTCTGATGTTAGTGAACGTTCTCAGTTTCGTCTTCGTCATCGTGTCATGAAACTGTATAGTTGGCGTATCGATCTCCAGGCGCTCTTCCTTGAAGGCTTGATATGCATCCTCTCCTATTCTGTAGGCCCCTAGAAGGTCTTTGACAACTTCTGGTGGTGCCATAGTCGCAGTTGACAAACTGACAAGATCTTCTTGCTCTGCGTTGAAGGGGTTCAACCAGCTGGTCTCCATCAGTTGAACTAAAGATTGGACATCGGCCTCATCTCTTCTAATCCTGGCCATCTGTAGGTCTGGGTGGCTGAAGTCAGTATACTTTTGGCCTACTACCATAGTCCTGAGCTGCCTTAAGTACCTGCTGCGATACTCCGATGTCAGGTAGTACCTGGCGACAGCTCCGCCTTTCAGGCTGAAGCCTTTTGTGCCCCCTGGTGTCTGGGTGTCTTTGTTGATCGTCTCTTCGATTGTCTGGTCCACAGGGATCCGTCCAAAGGGATTCTTGCTACCGATCTGGACCGAAAAGCCACCTTGCATGAAGTGTTCATGGACCTCTGGGTGTTCAATGGGCAGTCGAGACATCAAGGCATAGTAGTAGGTTAGGAACCGGGCATAGTTCACTTTGTCATAGGCAAAACACCACGGTATCATCTGTCGGATTGCTCCTAGGTGGAGCATCCAGTTGCCTTCTCTGGAGGCTCGAATTAAGTCCAGCATGATCTCAACCATGTCCAGGTATGACATCCAGAATGCTGAGAGGTTGTGTTCATCTCTGAGGGTCTCAAGATAAACTTGGAAAAGCTTCATGATATGTGTGCATGATTCACTCTCCATCAGCTCTTGAAAGAGTCCCTGAGACACATTGCTGTGAAAGCTGTTGATGTCCTTCAGTGTTTCATCTAGATGGTGTATGTCCCTTGAATGGTTTTCTTCTAGCCATGAAAGGAAGCCTTTCCATGCAAGCCTCATCAGTGCTTCATACACGAGCTTGTGTAGTCTCACTGCTCTGTTGTACCTCTTGCCGTTCATCACTCCTGACACTGATCCTTCTGCGATGATACCTGATTCCACACACAGATCTCTAAGACCTGCATCTTGAAACCTCTTTCCTATGGTGGAGATGAGATTACAGATTGTGTGGAAGACGCCCATCCTGATGATAATGTTCTTGAACTTCTCTTGTTTCCAGATAACTTCGGCAGCTTTGGCATAGAGTGCTTGATCAAACACGCACACAATCTTGTTAAGCTGTAAGGACTGCATGATAGCATGCGTTTGTTCCAAGATTTCATTAACGGTGGACATTTCTGTTGCGGGAGCATTGATAGTGGGCAGGTAGCTTACAGTGTCCTGAACCACTGCAATGTCTCTGCGCATTTTGATGTTGAACCCAGTCCAACTGCTGATGGACTGGTCCTCATGGTCTGACATTCGAGTAAGAAGCCAGATATGGTTCTTTGTCTTTGAATCCTGGACTTCCTTGGTAGTGTCGACATACGCAGTCTCAATCCTAGGTGGCCCTGCCCGCCGCCCAACATTGTATATTGGCAGCATTGATGATGTCTGAGTGATGCTTCTTATCTTGGACTTGGTAATCTCTGGCAGGACTTTCTCTGGCACAGAGCCTGCAACCTTGGACTGGACAGCAATGCCATTGACTCTATGAGAAGTACCTGCTCCACTTAGGGTCTCTTCAAGTCGGTCAATGTTATCCCAGGCCAGGGTTGTGAACACACCAGGGTAGATGTTTGCTGGCAGTGGAATGTCATCCTTTGAGCATTCCAGCTTCTGGATACAAAGGGCTGTATCGATCTCCTCAAACATTGAGTAAGACACACAGTGACCAAGACGATTCAGAGTTCGGATCAGTTCTGTGTTTCCTGTCAAAGACTTTACAGCATTGGTCAGCAGTACGTGCTTGGGTGGTTTTGTCTTGCCACTGGTAACAGCAAAGACCAAGTCACTGCCAAAGGAAGTGGCAAGACGTTGAGCTCTTTCAGAGGGAGTTTCACACTCACACTCTCCTGTCAGCAGGGTGTGCAGGAATTGAGTGACTGCTGCAGGAATGACATTCTGATCTGTATCGGGAGGCCATGGCTGACTCACATCTTGTTTATTGATCTCATTCCTCAGCTGCATTCCTGCTTTGGTTAAGACATCTTCAGAGTTAGCTGCTCTTGCTTCTTGCAGGTCTTTTGCCATTTTGTGTGCTTGCCGGGCAAGGTCGTCCATTGAGAGGCTGCGTGGATAGATTAGAAGCTTTCCTTTCTCATCTGGGACAAAGCGTAGTGATGCTCCAAACTCGGTTTCAATCTTTCGGCGAACATGTTTCTTTGTCGCTGGTTTCAGTTGGATAATACCACGGGACATCATGGATCTCTCAAGCCTAGATGTGAGGTTTGTCATAGGCAGTACCTCTGGGTTGAGGAATAATTTGGTCCTTATATACAAGCAGAGTTCCTCGAGGGCTTCTGTCTCAACCTCTTCGTAGCGTGCTTCCTCGCTTTCTTCCTGATTTTCACCTGCACCCGACCTGGCGGCCGCTGGGAAATCATCTTTTGTGAAGAGTTTGTAGCACGACTTGTGGTAGTGACCCTCTGCAGCAACAAGGTCTCTGCTAACTAAACCAAGGATTCTCTGGTTGAGTTTCCTTATTGCTGCTCTGCGAATCTTCTCATCTGCTCGTAGCTCAACACACTGTATGAGTGGCTCCCTTGTCTTTGTTGTTTTTATGTACTTGCTTGACTTCTCGCAGAAGATACATCCTTTGGCATACACCCTGCTAGTACTAGGGGCATCCCTTGATGCCCTCCTCCTGGGGTCGACGCTTGCTGATTCTATCTTGACACCCTTGGCAAGGATAGAATCCAGTGACTTCTTCATTGTAAAGAGACTACGACATTTACGGTGATAATGTATGTGTGGTATTCCTCCTTCTTCAAGGCCCTTGGCTGCTTCCAGGACTGGATCATGCTGCCTGATTTCTGCAGCCCTGAGCAATGTGTTCCAGGAGTCCAAATCCTGTGGTGACACCAGAGCATCGCTGTCATCATCAGAGCAGTGGATGATACAGTCGATCCGTGCTCTCTTCCTCGCAGATGGTTCCATCCTGCCGTCAAACAGTCGACACACACCTGCAAAAAATATCACCATTAAACCATGAACAAACAAACACATTACATGGAAACCACTCTACATATGTTTGCTCCTTCCAATAATAAATTATCCCCAAAATATAACCAAAAATCCCCAAATATGAAATAAACCCCTAAATATGGAGAAACTTGAAATACACATCGGAATAATTCTTGTAGAGAATCAAATAAGCTACAAGAGCTGTTAGAATATATTTTTCAATGTTCCCCATATTTAAGGATTTATTCTAGATTTAGAGGAAAATACCCAAAATATAGAGTATATTCCGAAATATGAGGAAATTTGAAAAATACCTAGGAACAACTCTGGTAGAGAATATAATTCTACATAGGTGTTCAAAGTTTCGCGATGATTGTGTGATGGATTTTAAAGAAAATGAGGAAAACGCCGAGCGTCACGCTAAAAATCTTTATTTTTGGGTAGCGCCCCTATTGCATCAAAAAAATTAGACTAAGCTACCAGTGCGAGAAGGCTATCATATCTTAATGTACTTACAGTCACTCTATAAACATTTTAGTACCATTCGTGTTTAGTCACCCCAGGTGGTACCGATATCTGGCCTGGCTCATGGACTATTATAAGGGGAAGGGTATATTTTGTGGTCGATTATTTCGCTTATTAATTATTGTGTTTAGTTTCCTTCCTAGAGGAAGTCGGTATCGGGAAGTGTTAGATAAAGTTAGGAGGAAGGGAGGGATCCCTTTATTATATGATTTATATGATTTATAACCGAGTTTTCCAGAGATTCGGTGTTACAACTGTATACCTTCCTTCGTGTTTTATAAATAAAACTTGTGTTTCCTATACAGTACTTGTGTTTTGTTTCCATTGTTTATTGCTTGTGTGTTGATTTAGAGAAGTAACGCCAGCCCTCACCCAGTGGAGAGGTACCCAAGTTGAATATAACTGCTGATCCCTAGGTATAGGGAATCACTATCAGATTATATTATCACGTTTGCTTGAAAAACGTGGCATAACAATTATTATTACTCATAGTACGAAAGTGGGAAATGATTGGTTGCAATAATATCCATCTTTCTAATTTTCATTCTCAGATATTTGGTGTCTCACATAGAAGCAATTCCCATATTGATTAGATTCCATAGAGTTTTATGGAAAAATCAATTAATAAATAGTTTTTTATCTGAACAACATTTGAATTGATTAAAGTTATATGTTTTAAAATAATAGCAAAATAAGCATAACTATACAAAAATATAATATGCATCTTAAATATATAATAGATTATAACAAAATAGCATAAACTGATTCATAACATATTCAATTTTGGTGTCCTTATTACAGAATGGACATAGATTCATTGGAGAGAGTACAACGTAGAATGACAAAAATGATCCATAATACTAGACATTTTCCGTATGAAGAAAGGTTGAAGAAATTAGGCTTACATTCGTTAGAGAGACGCAGAGTTAGAGGGGATAATGATAGAGGTATTCAAGTGGGTTAGTGGGATTAATAAAGGGGACATGAAAAATGTACTAAAGTTCAGTGATAGCGAAAGAACTCGTACAAATGGTTTCAAATTAGATAAATTTAATTTCAGAAAAGATATAGGCAAATATTGGTTTGGTAACAGAGTTGTAGATGGGTGGAATAGGCTACCAAGTGATATAGTGGGATCAAGAACGAAAGGGAGCTTTAAGATAAAATTAGATAGGCATATGGACGAGATGGGTTGGGTGTGAGGGGGCTCTACCAGGTGTGGGCCAATCGGCGCTCAGCAGACCCCCGTAATCTTGTGTTAATCCCTGACCATTTTGGTGGGGGCAGTACTCAAGGTATTAGTGAGTTGGGCCTATAATTGGGCCTTGTAATTGGGGTTGGGTATTACAGTGATCTGCATTGTATGGGCCGATCGGCTTTTTGCAGACTCCCATTTTCTTATGTTCTTATGTTCTATAAGAATGCTAGACTACTCAGCCCACGGGACAGCTCGGCTCGGACAGCTCGGCCCACGGCGAGACAGCTCGGCCCAGTAAAACCGAGACAGCTCAGCCCAGTGTTAATTGCGAGACAACTCGGCTTTTCACAACCCTTATTTGCTTCGACAACATAAAAACGATATAGATATGGCTATATTGATCAATTTGGAATGACTACAGTATGTCCCTATCTATTTATGTATCTATCTTTTCGTTTCATCAAACAAGTGACAATTCATTAACTTTTATTTCTCGTATTGATCATTTTGGAATCACTATGTCCCTATCTAACCTAACCTAACCTGACCTTACCTTACCTAACCTTACCTTACCTTACCTAACCTAACCTAACCTAACCTAACCATAGCATAACATGGGGCCGAGCTGTCTCAAATAATGGGCCGAGCTGTCTCGCCGTCGTGGCCGAGCTGTCCGAGCCGAGTTGTCCCATGGGCCGAGTCGTCCAGTCACCTTCTATAACTGTCCTCCCTTCAAGTGGGCAGTACTCTGGAGATAGGGGTGCAGATTTGGCAGGGTTTGGTATGATCATACTTCATAGGATCAATTCTATAGTATGATTGCCGAGTTCCTTGTCCGAAACTCGAAATGATCCGTTACCACGAGGATGAGTCTAAGTGCGAGCCCTTGAACGGGAAGCGGCACTGTGGCTCTATGGTCCTGTGCATTGATGACCGTTCCGACCCTGCTTAGGGTCCGGAGGGGGCACGCACAGGCTGAGTGGTAGGATCAGCATTCATTGAATTGATTTAAGTTGTTTGTACATTCCCGGCTTTGACTGGGAATAATATACATACAATGCTTTAAAATTGAAGATATTGTCTGTTGGCATGTCAAATTATTTCCTAATTGTTTCCCGTAATGCGGGGAGCCTGTGATTGGATGGTGTCCAAGACGTAGTGTTATGGATCCCGACCACCAACTTCTCACACCTCCAACATTACTTGAACAATCAATTTAAAAGTTACCAAGTTGTTGCATAAAGTTATAATCAATATTGAATGTATTGTTTATGTACAGCCAAAATTACTTGCTAGCAGAAAACTTTGCTTATTCATGTGAAATCCATAAAGAGGGATCGACTTAATATAACTCGATACTCACTGACATATAACTAATACTGTTAGCAACACATGATAACTCAAGTAAAAGTTATATAACCTAAAATTACACCTACAGTTTATATATTACAACATAAGAAAATGGGAGTCTGCAGAAAGCCAATTGGCCCACACAAGGCAGATCCCTGTCACACCCTATCCTAATTATAAGCCCAGCTCACTGACTCGTTAGCCTTGGTCGACAACACATCTAGGGGAGACCTTATAAAAATCTGGGTGGATGGGACTCTTCAGCCTTGGTTGGCAACCTGTATAGGGGAGTAAACCTGATACAAATCCGTACTGCTTATCTAAGTGTAAGACAGGTTAGTGAATGGACTAGCCGAGCACCACTGTAGAATAATAGTGCTAGCTAGATAAATTGAGGGCTTCGGAGATGGACGGATCCTAAATTGAGTGGTCAATCCTGTAAGTCCTTCAGTAAACTGGCTCGGGTTGTCTCTCTTACAGGGAAAATAGGTCTGCTTGGGGGCCTTCTGTGTATGGCCACCCTCATTAAGGGGAGTAAGGCGTCCGGCATTAGATAGATAGATAGACTAACACCACTAGGACCGACCTCACCAGTCAGAGGTCAGAAAACGGGGTGTGCAGAGCGCCAATTTGCCCAAACCTGACAGATCCCCCTCACACCCAACCCATCTCGGCCATATGCCTATCTATTTTTTTCTTAAAGCTCCTTATCGTTCTTGATCCCACTATAGCACTTGGTAGCCTATTCCACCTGTCTACAACTCTGTTACCAATCCAATATTTGCCCATATCTTTTCTGAAACAAAATTTATCTAATTTGAAACCATTCTTTCGCTATCACTGAGCTTTAGTACTTCTTTCATGTCTCCTTTATTAATAATCCCACTAACCCACTTGAACACCTCTATCATATCCCCTTTACTTCTGCATCACTCTAACGAGTGTAAGCCTAATTTCTTCAACCTTTATTCATATGGAAGATTTCTAATATTATGGATAATTTTTGTCATTCTACGTTGTACTCTCTCCAAGGAATCTATGTCCATTCTGTAATAAGGACACCAAAATTGAACAGCATAATCCATATCGGGTCTCACTAATGACAAGTAAAATTTTAAAATAACATCAGAAGTTCTGTTACTCACACTCCTAGAGATGAACCCGAGAATCCTGGTTACATTACTACGAACACTTATACACTGTTTTCTAGGTTTCAAATCATTGCAAACAAACACACCTAGATCTTGCTCACAGTCTGAGTTTTCTA
Organism: Lithodes maja; assembly: GCA_037953745.1. Lineage (NCBI taxonomy): Eukaryota > Metazoa > Arthropoda > Malacostraca > Decapoda > Lithodidae > Lithodes > Lithodes maja. The sequence continues at coordinate 53,941 of JBAKBP010010905.1, read as the reverse complement.
ATTCCATATTAGCTAGTTTATATTTTGCATTAGTACTCGTCTTCCCTATCTTTAATACCTTGCATTTGTCAATGTTAAAATTCATCTGGCAAATTACTGACCATTCGTGGGAATTATCTAGATCCCTAAATTTGGAGGCACTCTATGTCTCCATCTGAATCTATTGTTCTCCCCATTTTGGTATCGTCTGCGAATTTACTTATCCTACTAGTTATAGGGGAGGTGTGGCAGAGTGGTCTTGCCACTGGACTGGTAATCCAATGGACCCGGGTTCGAATCCCAATATGTCAATGAGAAGATATTATTGGGATGGAATTTGTGCTGTACCTAGTATCAGTGCATTACCACAGCACACCGAAATGCCAAATAAATACCCTCATTGTTCCCTGATTGAATAGCATTGTATGAATATTCCCATATTCACAAATATGCTACAGGGGGACAATGCCTAGTGAGTTAATTGCTCAATAGGTGGCGTTCTGAGAGTGAGGGTCCGAGCCTGGTGGATGAGACTGTGAAGCACAGAGGCGAAGCAGCTTCAGAGGTGGAATTGCTTCGAGCCGTGAAGCTTCGCATGTCTCACTCCCTAGACTGGAGCAAGACCTCACGGGCCTCACCGTGTTCAGCGGTAGAGTGTAAAGGCTATCAGCCTATGCCCGAGAGGGAGTAGTTGGAATATAGAAAAAAAAAAAAAAAAAAAAAAAAAAAAGTTATACCTAAATAAGGTAAGGTAATTTATTTATATAACAAATAATAGAGGACCCAATACAGATCCCTGGGGGACACCACTTTTGACTCCTCCCCATTCTGACTTGGTGCCACTACGGATCAAGGCATTGACAAAATATTGATTTTGAATGAACGTCTGTGAATTAGGAGATTTCGAGACACAAATTATTTTGAGAAGGTGTACATGACACATTAAAGGGGGATGGGTCGTTTTTCTGGTCCCCCTCCTTCCTCATATGTTTAGCCCCATTAGTGTTCAGATTATAAGATGTTCGGTCCATTAGTTTGACGATATTTAGACCTTTAGCCCCATTTCTTTGTAAATATTTAGACTTTTCGTGTCATTTAGATGTCGATATTTTCCTGGCAATCGAAACATTTGCTAATTTATATTGAATGAGGGTCTGGGTGGGTTTTTTTTTTTATATTGTAATGCCCTCGAAAATGTCCCGCACCCACAATAATACTAACCCGAGTTGACGTCAGGTATAGCGTAAAATAGTCGTAGATGGTAAGTCCAATAAACTCATCACGTGATAACACCACGAGACTATCACCTGGTTCTTAAAAATCTGACTAAGGTTGCTATACTTTTAGTACATCCGTGGTAGTACATTGGGTTAGCGCGCGGGCCTGGTGGTGATGGTGGTGCGTCACTAACCAGGGTTCGAACCCCACCCAACGCATCTCAAAACCTGTGGGTTTTTAGGAGGGTTAAATTCCCTTCAGAGGTTCGTACCCCGCGCCAGGTACCAGGAAAGGTTGATCCTAAAGGTAGCCTGGGGATATTTCCCTTCCTATTTAACCCTGGAAAAACCTAGCATTTCATTGGTGGCAGCTAAGGAACGTGACCAGGCAGCTACGTGGAGCACCCGTCACGCGAACCCTAAAAACCATATTGAGATAGCTAAGGTAAAAAGGCTACGATACCTTACGGCCTTACGAGGCTAGGGACTAGCCTAACTAAAAAGGAATGTGGTGTAATGCCCTCGAAAATGTCCCGCACCCACAATAATACTAACCCGAGTTGACGTCAGGTATAGCATAAAATAGTCGTAGATGGTAAGTCCAATAAACTCATCACGTGATAACACCACAAGACTATCACCTGGTTCTTAAAAATCAGACTAAGGTTGCTATACTTTTAGTACGTCCGTGGTAGTACAGTGGGTTAGCGCGCGGGCCTGGTGGTGATGGTGGTGCGTCACTAACCAGGGTTCGAACCCCACCCAAGGCATCTCAAAACCTGTGGGTTTTTAGGAGGGTTAAATAGGAATTGAAATATCCCCAGGTCCACATTTAGGATCCATTCCTGGTACCTGGCGCGGGGTACGAACCTCTGAAGGGAATTCAACCCCCCTAAAAACCCACAGGTTTTGAGATGCCTTGGGTGGGGTTCGAACCCTGGTTAGTGACGCACCACCATCACCACCAGGCCCGCGCGCTAACCCACTGTACTACCACGGACGTACTAAAAGTATAGCAACCTTAGTCCGATTTTTAAGAACCAGGTGATAGTCTCGTGGTGTTTTTCACGTGATGAGTTTATTGGACTTACCATCTACGACTATTTTACGCTATACCTGACGTCAACTCGGGTTAGTATTATTGTGGGTGCGGGACATTTTCGAGGGCATTACACCGGTGTAATGCCCTCGAAAATGTCCCGCACCCACAATAAAACTAACCCGAGTTGACGTCAGGTATAGCGTAAAATAGTCGTAGATGGTAAGTCCAATAAACTCATCACGTGAAAAACACCACGAGACTATCACCTGGTTCTTAAAAATCGGACTATTTTACGCTATACCTGACGTCAACTCGGGTTAGTATTATTGTGGGTGCGGGACGGGCCTGGTGGTGATGGTGGTGCGTCACTAACCAGGGTTCGAACCCCACCCAAGGCATCTCAAAACCTGTGGGTTTTTAGGAGGGTTAAATTCCCGTCAGAGGTTCGTACCCCGCGCGGTAACCCACTGTACTACCACGGACGTACTAAAAGTATAGCAACCTTAGTCTGATTTTTAATAACCAGGTGATAGTCTCGTGGTGTTATCACGTGATGAGTTTATTGGACTTACCATCTACGACTATTTTACGCTATACCTGACGTCAACTCGGGTTAGTATTATTGTGGGTGCGGGACATTTTCGAGGGCATTACACCGGTGTAATGCCCTCGAAAATGTCCCACACCCACAATAATACTAACCCGAGTTGACGTCAGGTATAGCGTAAAATAGTCGTAGATGGTAAGTCCAATAAACTCATCACGTGAAATACACCACGAGACTATCACCTGGTTCTTAAAAATTGGACTAAGGTTGCTATATGTTTAGTACGTCCGTGGTAGTACAGTGGGTTAGCGCGCGGGCCTGGTGGTGATGGTGGTGCATCACTAACCAGGGTTCGAACCCCACCCAAGGCATCTCAAAACCTGTGGGTTTTTAGGGGGGTTGAATTCCCTTCAGAGGTTCGTACCCCGCGCCAGGTACCAGGAATGGATCCTAAATGTGGACCTGGGGATATTTCAATTCCTATTTAACCTGGAAAAACCTAGCATTTCATTGGTGGCAGCTAAGGAACGTGACCAGGTAGCTACGTGGAGCACCCGTCACGCGAACCCTAAAAACCATATTGCGATAGCTAAGGTAAAAAGGCTAGGATACCTTAACCCCTTACGAGGCTAGGGACTAGCCTAACTAAAAAGGAATGTGCTGTAATGCCCTCGAAAATGTCCCGCACCCACAATAATACTAACCCGAGTTGACGTCAGGTATAGCGTAAAATAGTCGTAGATGGTAAGTCCAATAAACTCATCACGTGAAAAACACCACGAGACTATCACCTGGTTCTTAAAAATCGGACTAAGGTTGCTATACTTTTAGTACGTCCGTGGTAGTACAGTGGGTTAGCGCGCGGGCCTGGTGGTGATGGTGGTGTGTCACTAACCAGGGTTCGAACCCCACCCAAGGCATCTCAAAACCTGTGGGTTTTTAGGGGGGTTGAATTCCCTTCAGAGGTTCGTACCCCGCGCCAGGTACCAGGAATGGATCCTAAATGTGGACCTGGGGATATTTCAATTCCTATTTAACCTGGAAAAACCTAGCATTTCATATATCTTGATGGAGGTCTATGTACAACAGTTCTTAAACCTCTTATCATATTAGTCCGGCAGCCAAAAGTACATTTTTCTTATAACCTTGTTTTGAGGTCTTAATTTTTTTTTTCAGTGGATTTTGTTTGCCAACATATCCGGTTTGAAAAATATATATGTTGGCTCGCTGTCAGCCTTGGGCAATTTGAGATAATTAGCATAAAACAAAATGGCCACCAAGGAAATATCAAAATACATAATATACCATAATTCCCTTACAAATTGACATAACCGGTCAACCAATATTCCAGGGTATTTTGACCCAGAAAATTCATTTCTGGTATTTTCATATCCAAAATGACCACCATTTTCAAAATGGCTGTTTTTTGTTTGTTTTTTTTGGGGGGGGGGGGGTGAATTTTTATACTTATACTAGTATATAAGAATATTTACTTGTTCAACATGAAAGTAATAAAGGTTGACAGTTTTTGTAGTCAGATCGTTTTGAGGCGAGCGTTACCCATCAGCAGACGCCGGGTAAGCGCAAGCTAGGTCGAGTTTAATTTAAATTTTAATTTATTTATTTTACTAGTTTCTTCTAGTAGTGGACCCACATCATAAGGACGAGTGCGTGAGTGGTTATTAACCCGGGAGCTGCGGGGAGACTCTTAAGAGTTCCCCGGCGGACTGCGGGAAGACTCTTGAGAGTAAGTAAAATAAAAAATCAACTTTTGACATCGAAAAAAAAAAATAAAATTTATTTTTATTTTTTTATTTTTTTATTTTTTTTTGGCCCCTGGGCCATGCAAAATCTCAGTCCTCTACCTCCCCTCCTTCCCAACTTTCCTCCTCTCCTTCAGTTATCACCTATTTTCCCTATTATTCCCTTATTCTGAGGTATATTTTCGTGCTAACATTAGCGAGTTGCAAGCAGGGTGTTGTCATCACTGATGGCAAGCGAGTGCAAGAGAGAGAGAGAGATTATCGATCGACTGTGTCTCAGTGGCCTTGGGGGAAATTGGCGGGAAAGCAGTTTGCCTCACCCATACATTATACAACTCGCGGGCTATATCTCCGATTTTGACCACCCAAACGCTGTTTTCACTCGTTTTATTGTTGTTTCAGGTTAATACCTTTATAATCAACCCATAATAGGCGCATATGGATAATTATTAATGCTATTAATGGTACAATGAATATTTTAGTGACGGAAACACCTCAAATACGTCAGCACAGGGGGACGTTTTCAATTACCCCCATGCGCACTTGTTAGGTTAAGAGCGTTTCGCTCATGATGTAAGGCAATCGTATTTTGAGTTCTCCTGGGCGGGAAGTTTGAACAGCAAGCTTGGTGTTCAAAGATTGGCCATTACCTAAGAAAGGCGCATCGTCAATGATGAAGGGGCCACTAATAAATATACAATTGTTTTGAAGACCATTATATAACAAACAAATATGTGCTAGCCAGCCGTCCGGCTGGCTCAGTTGATGGCGTGCCTGATTCCCATCTTGAAGGTCTCGCGTTCAATCCCCGCTCAGATTGAAAAGTTTTTCTGCGATTTAACCGGCGGTTACCATCTCCCCATGAGCAAAGGGGATGGGTAATTGTCTCTGGTAGACTAAAGAAAGCCAAGCGCTTGTGAATCCTCGAAGGAGGAGATACGGGCGATTTATAAGTAACCAGAAGATTATTATATGTTAATATGTATGTATATGTGTATTGTGTATGTGTGTATGTGTATGTATGTATGTATGTATATATATATTGTTACGGCTGGATCGGCAATACATATTCGGGATTCTTGATCGTAGGACAGTAATGGCTTAAGTGACAACGACACGCTCGATTCCAGTCCCAAATACTATATGCTCCAGACAACAAAAGCACCAACGCCCTACAGAGTTATCGTCTACGGTAACGAGGTACCTTAACTCGGCGAAAGTGTACAACAGGGGTAGGCTATTAGGCTAAACTCCCTCAGACATTTATAGGTTACGTTATTACTAAAGAAATGCAATACTCAAGAAACTACGTTAATATTAAGCCTCTAATAATGTAGAATAGAAGCAGGCTAAAGGTATGACAGTGAAATGCTAAATGACAAGTGTACACGCCTACTTGAAAGCGCGTGCACTACACTAACTGTCCCCTACTAACATGCACTAGCATGTAGCATACAAAATGTTCATGATCCAGTAGATACCTAATAATACACATGGGAGGAACATAAATAGTAGTCACTTATTATAATAATGAATCTATACTTGGAATAACTAAAAGGTTGCAGGCAACAGTACTGCGCCGGTAGCCTACTACCACATAGGCTACTTCGCTTCTCTCACTCTGTCTCCCCTCCGAGTCCGTATGCGCCCTACGCAAAAGAACTCCGGACACAGCAGCAAAACGACAGTGCAGTTAATTGATACATGAAAGTATTAATAGTGTTGTCTTGTGTGTGAGTAATGTGTATTGTAAAGTGTTACATACATATACTTAAAGAGAGCTGCAATGCATAATAAAATAAAGATATATCCCACTCATCATCCCCATGTGTTCTAGCTAGCAGGCCAAGTCACATGAACAACGAGTCCCAGCACCGAAAGCGAGAACCCAGGAAAAGACTGTAGAGAACACAAGGACAGATAAATTACGTTACTCTACTATACCGGCACTACGAGCGAGCTGTAGTCTCGGGTGCTACACTCGCTCCTGGCTCGGTATGCAAATCAAGGCTAAGTCCTCGTCCCTCTACAGACAACTCCTGGGCATGGTCGGGCTCTTACACATGGCACCAGTCTAGTCACAAATGGGATGATGAGCGGGGCATATAACTCGTGAACATGTAGAACGTTCACCAACTATCCTCATCAAGAAGATCGCTGTTCACATTAACCCCTTAAATCTAATACATGTAAATATATGCTTGTCCTAAGAGTAATACGATAGGTGAGTGCTGAAACTCCTTTAGGACCTCAAGGGAAGGTTATGCATTTAAATAGAGAGAAGAATGAAATGAGAGTAATGTCGTCAGAGAGAAAGAGTGCAACCGTGAGAAGTTGGGAGAGAGGGCAAGGGATGTTAGAATCTCAAAGGTTCTAGGCAACCTGGTCATGGAACACGCAGCCAGCCTCCAGGCAATGTGCTGTACGACAACATGGGCCCAGCCCAAGCAGCGTAGGCAGGCAACAATGGACTACCAACCCTGTCGCGCCTAGCTATAAGCGCAGGGCTGCCAACAGTCCATATGTCTGGCAACCACCCCCCCGGCAGTGTGGCGCGTTGCTACCCTCTTGCTCTGAAGCCTAACTCACTCTCTCTCTCTGAACTCCCATTGTCTTATCTATCAACTTCTCTATTGATACTACATATTAAATGGAAGGTCTCGACATGGCTTAAAACAAAACCCACCACTGGTTAGCACATGACGAGACCTTTGCAGAGATACAAAGAACATAGTTATAAGTTGTCACACTCAATATACATAGCGGCTGACGGTAGCCAGATCACGGGCGGTACATTCGAGTACCAAGGAGTACAATCAGGTTGCGTTGCAACGCACTGGGTGCGTCACAGCCCCCCAAGATTTTAGATAATCGACCTTAGAAGCATTATCAAAATCTTACAGGCAAACAACCGACCTGCTACCCTTAGCTGCCACTAATTGCAAAAGGTGCACAACAACTGAAGTGTGAATTATACATAAAACACAATATCGCATGCATCATGCTACAACAATAAAGACTTACAAAACTAAAAAAAAAGAAAGAGTTTTCTCGTTTATTTTATTGTTTTATAATCTTTTTGGACGGCGTTATGATAGCCTAATTTTACTCCTGCTCAACCCACACACCGTGCACGACTATCTTGGATCATCAACCCTTGATAGACAATCTGCTATCACGTTCTCACTCCCGGCAATATGCTGAATGTTGAGATTATACTCTTGGAGCATTAGGGACCACCTGGTCAACCGCATATTCCGATTGTGAAACTGATTTAGGAATTTCAAGGGATGATGGTCCGTATAAATCGTCACTACCGGGCCGTAGGCTGGAACATAAACTTCGAAATGTTTGAGCGACAAAACGATAGCCAGAAGCTCCTTCTCTATAGTCGAGTAATTCCTTTGTGCCGAATTAAACTTGCGAGAAAAGAAGCTCACTGGGTGTTCCAAGCCCTCGGAATCAGTCTGCAGTAACACTGCCCCGGCACCCACACCGCTGGCATCAGTCGCCAGCTGAAAACTCCTGGAGAAGTCTGGGGCCCTCAAAATCGGATGTGTACACAGCAGGTGCTTGACTAGGTCGAAAGCCCTCTGACACTCCACAGCCCAACAGAACTTCACTGACTTCGACAGTAGATCAGTTAACGGTGCTAAGACAGTAGAGTATCCCCGGATGAAGCGCCTATAATAGCCTATCATACCTAGGAACCGCATGACCTGGCGCTTAGTGGTGGGCCTGGGAAACATATTGATAGCCTGTATCTTGCTCAGGGGGGGGGCACACCCGGCCTAACCCGACCACAAAGCCAAGATACTGCACAGTAGCCTTTACAAACTCGCACTTCCTCAGGTTTACCACCAGCCCAGCATCGTGCAACTTCCCAAACAGGGTCTCTAAGTGCCTTAGGTGATTTTCAAAATCGTCATCATATACTATCACGTCATCAAGGTAGACCGTGCAGTTAGGGATTTCGTCACAAATATCGTTCATCAGGTTCTGAAACGTGGCAGGTGCGTTCTTAAGCCCATAAGGCATTACGTTACATTGGTAGGTCTTGCCATCTACCACAAAACCACAAACTTGCTTAGCTCGGTCCGACAGGGGTACTTGCCAGTAGCCTTTTACAAGATCAATTTTAGTAAGGTACTTTGCATTCCCTATCTTGTCCACGCTGTCGTCAACTCGAGGCAAAGGGTAAGGGTTGGTAGTGGTCAAGCCATTTAGCCTACGAAAATCTATGCAGAACCGCACCTTGCCGTCAGGTTTTGGCTGCAACGTGACGGGTGATGTCCACTTCACATAACCTTCAGTGATCATCCCTCTCTCAACCATGTACTTTAACTCCTCCCGTAAAGCTGGCAACTTTACCGGGGGCACACGGTAGGGCACTGACTTGAAGGGCACATTATCACCAACGTCCACGTCGTGCGTTACCTGAGTAGTGAGACCTGGGTGTTCGGCGAAAACAGAGGGGTATGACCTGAACAGGCCTAGGACAGCAGCACCCTGGTGCTCAGGCAGGTGACTTACAGCTTGCCTAGCCTCTTGTTAAGTATTCCCCGCCCACTGTTCCGTGGAAATGACACAGTCCCAGCTATCCTCCTCAGCAGCATGACTGTCCCCACCTCCTTCTCCACCCTGGCCGCTGCAGGCCAGCACAGGGACAGTGAGAGGCTCTGAGGGGCGTCTCACATACTCTTTCATGAGGTTAACATGACATAACTGATGTTTTTTCCTACGGTCAGGTGTTGCAACGAGATAATCAAGGTCGGACAGTTTCTTAGCCACCACATACGGCCCAATGAACTTGGCAGCAAGGGGGTGTCCAGGCAAAGGTAAAAGCAACATTACCTCCTGACCCACCGAAAACTCCCGAAGCTTCACCTTGGCGTCATACTGGTGCTTCATGACCGCCTGTGCATTAACCAAGTTATTACCTGCCGCTGCCATACAACCTATAAGTCTCTCCCGGCTCTCAAGGACATATTTAAGTACAGACCCCGGCTTCTCTTCGCCCTCCCAGATCTCTTTCACCATACTTAAAGGTCCTCTCACATTATGGCCAAAGACTAGTTGATTTGGACTGAACCCCAGGCTCTCTCCTGGGACTTCACGTGCAGCGAACAGAACATACGGCAGACCCAAATCCCAATCAGTGTCATGTTCTGCACAGTAACAGCGTAGCATACTCTTCAGGGTCGAGTGCCACCGCTCCAAGACTCCCTGACTCTCGGGATGGTAGGCTGACGACACTACAGAACATATACCGTGCAACTGAAGGGTTTGCTTGAACAATTTGGATGTAAAATTGCTCCCCTGGTCTGACTGCACCTCACGTGGAAATCCATAACGGGAACAGAACAATAATAAGTTTCTAACAACTGCCTTTGCCGAGCCGTTTCTCATGGGGTATGCGTCCGGGTATCTCGTAGCCACATCCATGATTGTCAACAGGAATTTATTGCCACTACTAGTAGGCGGGAAAGGGCCAACCAAATCTACTACAACTTTGCTGAACGGAGGCCCGGTGACAGGTATGGGAAACAAAGGTGCCTTCGGGATTGTCTGGTTAGGCTTCCCCGTCGTCTGGCAGGTCGCACACCCAGCCACCCATGCACAGACATCAGCCTTGACCCCAGGCCACAGAAAAACCTGCCCAATGCCGCCAATGTTTTTGTTACCCCCAAATGACCCGCCACCGGCACATCATGCGCCAGACACAATAAGGACTCTCTATACTTATTTGGAACAACCACCTGGTCTACTACCCTCGCACCGCCCTCCCACTTCGATTTGGGGTCTAGAAATCTGCAGTACAATATCCTGTTGAGCCTAAAGAAATCTCCCGGCTTCGCATCCCCATCTTCCTCCAACTCTATGGCACCATTGCTATAACGAGCTAGGCTAGCGTCTTGCAGCTGCTGCTCACTAATGTCCCCGGGCGTCAATGCATCAAGATGGTTTTGTAATAAGACATTACCCCGGCTAGTAGGCTCTACTGCCTTAGTGGCTCTCGCTACAGCTCTTGCCTCACGCGAAGTCTTACCCAACTCTGCCTTGTTACACACCATATCTGGGCCAGAGTCAACTCCCGTGTTTATTATAGGTCCAAGTACCGAATCACCGATAAGTGCAGCAGAATCAATGTCCCTTTTCCTGCCCTTAGCAACCTTCTCCTGATCCTTCCTCCACTGTCCCCGAGGTTGAGTGCTAGGCTGTGCAGGAGCCGCAGAGCGAGATCGGGTTACCACACAGGCCATCTCATCCTGTTGGCACCTCCCAACCCATTCCCGATTCTCACCATCCACGTCGGCCGCCCTCTCGGCAACGACTAAGGGTGGAGTCCCGGAAGTGGGCACCGCAAAGTCGTTGCCGAGAAGAAGGTCGACGCCCTCAACTGGCAAACACTCAACGATCCCTACATCCAGCTCCCTGCACACCTCTCCCACTCTCAACTCCAACCTCACAAGTGGGTATGACCTCGTAGCATTTATACCCTGCACCACAACAACTCTGGCCGCATTTATCGGTTTCCCTGTGAAGTTCCTCAACAAAGTTTGCGAAGCCCCCATATCCCTCAGCAAGTCAACCCTCCGTAGTTCACTCCCCCAGCTCACAAACCCGTGTCCCCGATGGCTACAGAAAGTGTCCCGGACAGGTGTCGAGCCTTCCGTACGCTTCTTTACCGCGTGTGCCTCAGCTGCTGACAACCTACCCCGGGCAGTTGCTGCAGCCTTCAGAGACACACCGATACTGTGAACCAATGACACCGGCTTAGCGGGAGTGTTACTAGGGCACTCACGTGAATAATGGCCTAGCTTCTGACATTTGTAACATTTCACATCCCCAATGGGCTTCTTCCCTTGTGCGGGCGAAGAAGGGGCCTGACCTTTAGTAAACGGGAGAGGCTTGTGTTTGTAGGTGTTATTAGGTGCAATGCTTTTAGTGTGGTTATGTGTGTCATAGGATTTGTTATTATCGAAAACTCTGGTGGGTGGGGTATAGCGCCCCTTCTGCCCTGACTCAGCCCTCTGAGCGGCACCGCAACCACGAATCAATGATAATCTGAGGTCTGCCATCTTGGCAGCCTCCTCTACTGTCTTGGGACATTTTTCCTTAATGTTCAGCGTTAGATCGGTTCCAGTACATTTGTAAAACTGTTCCAGATAGAAAAGTTGCTTAATTTCCTCAGCCGACTCTGCGTGCTCGGACCGAAACCAGTTATTACATGCATCTGTTAAGTCCCGTGCGTGCTCCATAAAACTGACGTCGCTCTTCTTATTCACGCCACGGATCTTTAATCTATAAGTTTTGGGTTGCAGTTCGTAGGCCCGGAGCACAGCCTCCTTCACCAGTCCATACACGACACTCTCGTCCAGTGACAGTGCATCGCAGGCTTTCAACCCCTTACCCACTAGACGTGATGAAACTAATGCTGCCCATTTAACCTCCGGCCAGTCATACTCACGACACTTCTTTTCGAAACGAGCAAAAAACTCAGTCACTGCTGTCTCATCAAATGCGGGTACTAACTTAATTAAATGCGAAAGTGAGTCTGTAACCCGGTGCCCACCACCGAGATGACGCCCCGTGGTCTCTACTCTAGACTTCTCGACATCCATTTCAGCCTGGTACCTGGTTGCATCCTGATTGGCTTGGATTCTAGCAACCTCTATGCATTCTATACTAGCCTGTTGTGTCTGAGTCTCCTGCAGCTTAATCCGTTCTATACTAGCCTGTTGTATCTGAGTCTCCTGCAGCTTAATCCGTTCTATACTAGCCTGTTGACTCTCTCGCAACTTAAGCTTAGCTAGTTCTAGCTGAAATAACATCTCAGGAGACAGGCCTGGGGGGGGGAGAGCACAAAATGGGGGATCCACACCGAGACGTGTTTACGGGTAAGCCAGCTTGCCATTGAGAACCCTCCTGCTGCATCGTGCTAAGACTCGCTGGCTGAGGGCCCAGCTCAGGGGTAGAGTGGAATGGAGGCTTGGAGGGAACCCCCCAAGACCCCACTCCACCCACCGCCCCATCGCCATCACCCAACAAACATGCCACCAAATTCTTCTTGGGCCAACTGTCAGGACAGTCCCGCCCCAAAACCGTGGCTAAACAGCGAAGACCGTAACAATCAATAGCCTGTAGGCGCTGTTCGGTCAAAGGTGTCTGCAAAAATGCCCGGGCATCCCTCTCTCCACTTATAATACTCCCCTCCCTAAATATCCGCTGTACTTGCTGGTCACTAGGCTGTACCGTGTTATCCTCCCCCGTAAATGATGAGTCATTAGACATAGTGCTGGTTATACAATTGCTGTTCATAAAAAAAAAAAAGTGCTTATTACTAATTGCAGTCTCGACTCACAAAATGTTAAAGATGCTTGAATGACTCTACTCTAGACACCTAACGAAACAATCTGCAAGTCCACCAATACAATAATGACACAATAAAAATTCCTCCAATATGCAAGAAAATTCTAGCCAGCTCTACTAGGTAGCATAGAATAGTTCTCCAAAAAACATGTGATAGGATACTACTGAATCTTGTGCAAGGTCGCCATTTTGTTACGGCTGGATCGGCAATACATATTCGGGATTCTTGATCGTAGGACAGAAATGGCTTAAGTGACAACGACACGCTCGATTCCAGTCCCAAATATTATGCTCCAGACAACAAAAGCACCAACGCCCTACAGAGTTATCGTCTACGGTAACGAGGTACCTTAATTCGGCGAAAGTGTACAACAGGGGTAGGCTATGAGGCTAAACTCCCTCAGACATTTATAGGTTACGTTATTACTAAAGAAATGCAATACTCAAGAAACTACGTTAATATTAAGCCTCTAATAATGTAGAATAGAAGCAGGCTAAAGGTATGACAGTGAAATGCTAAATGACAAATGTACACGCCTACTTGAAAGCGCGTGCACTACACTAACTGTCCCCTACTAACATGCACTAGCATGTAGCATACAAGATGTTCATGATCCAGTAGATACCTAATAATACACATGGGAGGAACATAAATAGTAGTCACTTATTATAATAATGAATCTATACTTGGAATAACTAAAAGGTTGCAGGCAACAGTACTGCGCCGGTAGCCTACTACCGCATAGGCTACTTCACTTCTCTCACTCTGTCTCCCCTCCGAGTCCGTATGCGCCCTACGCAACAGAACTCCGGACACAGCAGCAAAACGACAGTGCAGTTAATTGATACATGAAAGTATTAATAGTGTTGTCTTGTGTGTGAGTAATGTGTATTGTAAAGTGTTACATACATATACTTAAAGAGAGCTGCAATGCATAGTAAAATAAAGATATATCCCACTCATCATCCCCATGTGTTCTAGCTAGCAGGCCAAGTCACAGGAACAACGAGTCCCAGCACCGAAAGCGAGAACCCAGGAAAAGACTGTAGAGAACACAAGGACAGATAAATTACGTTACTCTACTATACCGGCACTACGAGCGAGCTGTAGTCTCGGGTGCTACACTCGCTCCTGGATCGGTATGCAAATCAAGGCTAAGTCCTCGTCCCTCTACAGACAACTCCTGGGCATGGTCGGGCTCTTACACATGGCACCAGTCTAGTCACAAATGGAATGATGAGCGGGGCATATAACTCGTGAACATGTAGAACGTTCACCAACTATCCTCATCAAGAAGATCGCTGTTCACATTAACCCCTTAAATCTAATACATGTAAATATATGCTTGTCCTAAGAGTAATGTATTATGTAGCCTATGTACTGTACAGTAGCTTATATATATTTATATATATTTATGTTACTGTAAGGTATATATGGACCCCAGTATGGTCCCCTCTGTACTGTGTGAGTCTGAAATAAAGTATTATTATTATTATTATTATTATTAATACGAGAGGTGAGTGCTGAAACTCCTTTAGGACCTCAAGGGAAGGTTATGCATTTAACCTGGGAGCTGCGGGGAGACTCTTAAGAGTTCCCCCGGCGGACTGCGGGAAGACTCTCCTGAGTAAGTAAAATTAAAAATCAACTTTTGACATCGAAAAAAAAAAAAAAAAATTATTTTTATTTTTTTATTTTTTTATTTTTGTTTGGCCCCTGGGCCATGCAAAATCTCAGTCCTCTACCTCCCCTCCTTCCCCACTTTCCTCCTATCCTTCAGTTATCACCTATTTTCCCTATTATTCCCTTATTCTGAGGTATATTTTCGTGCTAACATTAGCGAGTTGCAAGCAGGGTGTTGTCATCACTGATGGCAATCGAGTGCAAGAGAGAGAGAGAGAGTATCGATCGACTGTGTCTCAGTGGCCTTGGGGGAAATTGGCGGGAAGGTAGCTTGCCTCACCCATACATTATACAACTCGCGGGCTATATCTCCGATTTTGACCATCCAAACGCTGTTTTCACTCGTTTTATTGTTGTTTCAGGTTAATACCTTTAATCAACCCATAATAGGCGCATATGGATAATTATTAATGCTATTAATGGTACAATGAATATTTTAGTGACGGAAACACCTCAAATACGTCAGCACAGGGGGACGTTTTCAATTACCCCCGTGCGCGCTTCAGAGGTTAAATAGAGAGAAGAATGAAATGAGAGTAATGTCGTCAGAGAGAAAGAGTGCAACCGTGAGAAGTTGGGAGAGAGGGCAAGGGATGTTAGAATCTCAAAGGTTCTAGGCAACCTGGTCATGGAACACGCAGCCAGCCTCCAGGCAATGTGCTGTACGACAACATGGGCCCAGCCCAAGCAGCGTAGGCAGGCAACAATGGACTACCAACCCTGTCGCGCCTAGCTATAAGCGCAGGGCCGCCAACCAGTCCATACGTCTGGCAACCACCCCCCCCCCCCCCCCCCCCCCCCCCCCCCGGCAGCGTGGCGCGTTGCTACCCTCTTGCTCTGAAGCCTAACTCACTCTCTCTCTCTGAACTCCCATTGTCTTATCTATCAACTTCTCTATTGATACTACATATTAAATGGAAGGTCTCGACATGGCTTAAAACAAAACCCACCACTGGTTAGCACATGACGAGACCTTTGCAGAGATACAAAGAACATAGTTATAAGTTGTCACACTCAATATACATAGCGGCTGACGGTAGCCAGATCATGGGCGGTACATTCGAGTACCAAGGAGTACAATCAGGTTGCGCTGCAACGCACTGGGTGCGTCACAATATATATATACATAATATATTATATATATATATATATATATATATATATATATATATATATATATACTGTATATATATATATATATATGCTATTATCTTTTTTGATTTGGTTTTATCTCATTATTATTGTTATTATGAATTTGTATTAATACATGATTATTATTTTTATTATTATATATATATATATATATATATATATATATATATATATATATATATATATATATATATACTGTATATATATATATACTGTAATATATATATATATATATGTATATATAATATATATATAATATTTTTTTTTGCGGGGGACATGTGGGAGACAATGTATGCCTACTTGTGTGCCACATTCACTTGTATGTTTATGTGCCAATTTAAAGTGTTTACTGTAAAATAAGTGAGTGTACCAAAGCTGAGTGAGTGAGAGAGGATGAAATATTGTCTGATGTACAGTATATTGTTTTATACTAACTCCTTTCCTCACATCACACTGGTGGGCCAGCATTATGCTCAAGGCCCTCGCAGGAATATTATGTAATTTTATATGTATATTTCTGAAAATAAATATCATCATCAGTGAGGTTCATATTTAAAATAAGTTTAGAATACTTGCATCTTATACCAAGACTACTTGTGATGCTAGTAAATTCCTTATAAACGTTTAATTTGATATTAGTGTTATATGGGGGATAGCGCGAACGCAGTCCCCCGCTACCAAAAATTTCGCACCCGAGTAAACCACATTTGGGTTTATCGCAAGGGTCAGCACCACCGGAGTGCAATGGTGGGCCTCGCCCTGGGAAAACCGCCTTCATGATCACGGTATCTCCTGTGCCAGGTAAGTATGCCTAACTTAAATAATAATAAATTGAGTAGTGACAGGGGGTTAGGGAGAAGTGGGGATAGGACAAGAATTAGTTGGATGAAGTGAATTTTAGCAGGAGAAAAAGGTGTCCAGGCTTAACTGGAGCTGCCTGAGGGTTTTCAGTGTTTGGGAGATCGGCGTTACTATGAAGATGGCTGGACCCGACCAGGGAGGCAGTGGGCTGAGAGCTGGGCGGCTGGAACTGTGGGCTATTGTACGGGTAGGGAATTTAAGGCCATATATTTATCCTCCCGGCCCGACTGGGAGTCCCATACTAATAGCCCGCTGGTGATGAGGTGTTGGTGAGGGTGATGGGTGGTGGTGGTGATATTACTTCCTCGGGAGGTCCGGGAAGCCTTGCTTCAGAGCTTGCTTCACTGTTAGGCTGCATTCGATGTAGTTGTATTTGCCTTTTGTGTGAAAATAGCAATTGCAGCCTTCCTTCTTCCAGTCTAACATGCAGTAGCTCAGGAATCCGTTGCATTCAGGTGGGACGCAGTCCTTGTAAGCATAACTCATTGTCATGTTGTGGTCCTTATTCAGGTGTGGTAGGCAGATATCCAAGAACAATTGGTGAGGGGTCTTGGGGGTGTCTGGTTTCTTCTCTACCTTTCTCACTGGTTCAATTTCAATGAGGGGCATGGAGGCACCTTTTTTTGGTTTTGAAGGAGGCTCTGCAGGTGGGTTGGTGTTGACTGCAGGGGTCTCCTCCATCGCCTCTTCTTCTTCTGCTGCAGGTGTCGGAGTTGAGTTGGTTTCTTCAGCACTTCTACAGGATCAGCTTCTGCTTCAGGTTCAGGGGGACAGTTTTTTCTGTTTAGAGGTGCTTTGATGGTCAAGCGCCTCTGTGGAGTAGGTCTCTGTCTGACAGGGACCCCTCTGGGCATTGTCCAACAACCCTCCTGGTACAAGAATACCTGGGAGATTGTTGGCCTGAAGGAGGGCAGGTAGGTATTGCTGGAGGAGGGAGTTGTTTCCTCCAGCAAGAGCCACGGCCGTCCTGATGATAATATCGTTCTTAATTGATATATCACTAGGCAGGTCCATGCTCTTTAGTCTGTCAACCTTTTTCATAATACCCTGCCTCTCCTTCAAGTCTCGGGCATGATGTGAGCCCTTGACTGTTTTGCCCTTGGGTCCTGTGACCAGAGTGGCCTCAGGACCTCTTGCCCCTGTTTTGGTGTGGAATTCTATCCTCTCTCCGTCACCTAGAGAGGGTACAGACTTCCTGGGGTTGTTTTTCTTAATATTTTTGTGGTGTACAAAAATATCAGTGCTGTTGTCGTCCCTGGTGATAAATCCAAAGCCCTTCTTCACATTAAACCACTTTAAAGTGCCGGCAACGAGTGTGGAAGTTGCGGGAGGCATTGTGGTGGTGGTGAAGAGAGGAGGATATGTAGCTGGGCTCGGTGTGGCTGCTCAACTCGGCCTAACTTGCCGGAACCCGCACTCTAACTCCCTCATACTGATCAATCACAGTCTACCACAGAAGGAATAATGCAATTTAAGTTACTTGTGCAAGGAATACGTTCATTAAACTAATTGAAGCACGATCCAATATATTTGTTTATATTAGTTGCAACATAATTGTTTTTAATGTCTTAGTAATATTCGTATATGAGGACATTTTACCAACAATTTGCATTAAGGAGCAGGTAATATTAATAATGTGTTATTTTCATTTTTAATCTAAAGCAATTGAAATATAGATTTTAAATAAAAACATGACGGTTTAAGGGTTAACTGCACAACTACTAATCCTCGATTACAGGATTCCTGTCTTAGGTAATTAGTTGTTGTTGATCATACCATACTCAAGGGACCCTACAGATGCGCGGATAAGGGATACTTTTCTCATTTTGTCAATTTCATTGTCACCCCCCTATACAATTTTCAGAGTTTAGGCCCTAGTTTTGTCCAGCCAGTCCAGTCCAGTCCACAACACTTTGTTTACATTCTAGGCTCCTGCCACAAATTCCCGGATGTTCATTAGCCAATCAGAGTCGAGCTTCACCTAGTGATTTATTTCCCAACAAATTATTATTATCTTTTACAATTGTCTCTTCCAGTGTTTTACATACTGTCTGAATTTATTACTTTCTCATTTCTCTACAAATAGTTTTTAGGATATCGATTTGTAACAATGTACATTTTAACTTGTACCCACAATGCACTTCGCCTGTGGACTGTGACGTCAGTTTCAAACACAACCTCCTGGAAGGTTTCATGCAAGGTAAGTTTTCCTCACATTTAGGGATATTTTGGCCGGTATTTCTCGAGTATGGCTATCTTTCTTCAATATATAACCATAAAGAGACCCTTAGGGCTTGCATTACAGGGTCTTTTCCATGTCAAAAAGGCCAATTTCGCCCATTATATAGGGACATATCCTCAGGCCCCCTTCCCCCCCCCCCCCCCCCCCCCACTCACTCAACACCTGTCCATGTGTGCAGCTAACACTGACAGATTGTAGCATCATGGCGGCATGTCTTGAATGTGATATGGGGACTTTACTTTTTTTTTTTAAATACTGTCAAGACCGTGATGCTCTATTTCAATTGTGTGTTAATCATGGCCTCATTTTGGACAATAAGACGTGTGATAACTGTGGTAAGACTGCTGTGTTGGACCTCAAAAGAAAAATGTTCAGGTGCCAAAAGATGGTGTCTGTGAGGAAGCAGAAAAGGCGCAAGTGTGGATGGGCCCAGAGTGTTTTTGCTCATACTTTTTTTGATAACATCCATTTGCCACTCTATAAGGTACTGACATTTGTCAACATGTACTTGAGAGATGGATTTTCTTACCTCTCAGCTACTTCAGAGCTGGCCTTCAGTCAACATACCATCAATGACTGGAGCAGTTTCTGTCGTGAAGTACTTATTGAGTGGTGCATTGAAACATCTGCACAACTGGGAGGTCCTGGCTCGATTGTGGAGATTGATGAGAGCAAGTTTGGTCGACGGAAGTACCATGTTGGTCGGATGATTGAAGGCCAGTGGGTGTTTGGAGGTATATGCAGGCAATCCAGAACCTTCTTCATGGTGCCTGTTGAGGATCGTACCTCCGACACACTGCTGGCCATCATCAAGGAGAAGATTCTGCCGGGGACCACCATCATCTCGGACTGTTGGAAGGCGTATCACTGTCTGGGGAAGGAAGGCTACCAACATCTCACTGTCAACCACTCTGTTAATTTTGTGGACCCAGACAGTGGTGCCCACACCAACACCGTGGAACGCCTATGGAGGGATGCCAAGCGGAAGGTTCCACTTTGCGGCAGGCGCAGGAAGCACTTTGTGGGCTACTTAGAACGCACCATGTTCATCATGCATCATAAAGACCCCAACACCAGATTCCATCATTTCATGAAGGCTACTGCGGCCCTGTACAACCCTGCTTGCCCTCCTCAGCCCCAACAGTCCGACTCAGAATCTCCACCTCCGCCACCACCCGAGCCAACATCGTCACCAACTCCATCACATTCCTCATCTCCACATCAGCCAGGACCGCGACCATGCTCTTCCTCTACAGCCGCACCTGCTAGTCCACCCGACCTCGACCCAACAGCTACAGCAACTCTACGTCGTCAGCCACCCTGCTCTTCTTCTACCGCCACACCCTAACTTCAACCGCCAACAACTCACAGCCAGTCCATCGTGCTTCTCTTAACTTTTCCATTTGGTTAGTACCTTATTGGCCCTAGTACTGTATTTCATTAACATTTTCTATAGGTTAGGTTACGCTAATGTTAACCCCAAAATACTAGGTTAGGTTAGGTTAATGACAAACCTTGGCTCGGATTTCATGGATTTAGCGGGGGTGGCAGCCCCCACCCCATAATACTAGGTTAGGTTACGTTAGGTTAGGTTAAGTTTAACCCCATAATACTAGGTTAGATTAGGTTACATTATTTGGTTAGGTTAATGACAAAACTTGCCTCGGATTTCATGGATTTAGCGGGGGGGTGGGGGCGGCAGCCCCCACCCATAATACTAGGTTAGGTTAGGTTAGGTCAGGTGAGGTTAAGTTAGGTTAAGGTTAACCCCATAATACTAGGTTAGGTTAGGTTATTTGGTTAGGTTAATGACAAAACTTGCCTCGGATTTCATGGATTTAGCGGGGGTGTGGGGGCGGCAGCCCCCACCCATAATACTACGTTAGGTTAGGTTAGGTTAGGTCAGGTCAGATTATGTTAGGTTAAGGTTAACCCCATAATACTAGATTAGGTTAGGTTAGGTTATTTGGTTAGGTTAATGACAAAACTTGCCTCGGATTTTATGGATTTAGAGGGGGTGTGGGGGCAGCAGCCCCCACCCATAATACTAGGTTAGGTTAGGTGAGGTTAGGTTAGGTTAAGGTTAACCCCATAATACGAGGTTAGGTTAGGTTAGGTTAGGTTAGGTTAGGTTATGTTAGGTTAGGTTAGGTTATTTGGTTAGGTTAATGACAAAACTTGCCTCGGATTTCATGGATTTAGCGGGGGTGTGGGGGCGGCAGCCCCCACCCATAATACTAGGTTAGGTTAGGTTAGGTTAGGTTAGGTTAGGTTAGGTTAATGTTAACCACATTCTTACTGAGTTTTTCAACAGTGAAAAACAAAACAAACCCAGCCAACTTTCAAAATGAGGTTACTGCGATTTTGGACTCTGAACAGTCGACAAACACCAGCCAAGTTTGGTAAACTCTTTGGAGTTTAATTCATCTGAAAAAGGGTGAAATCCGAGCCAACTTTGTTTTCCAATTTTGCCCTTTTTGGACTCTGACAATTGGCCAAATCCGAGCCAACTTTTGCCAAAACTTGGCTCGGATTTCAACATTTTTGGGGTTTTTCAATTGTATTTATTAGATTTTTAGAGTTATTCCCATAATACCCCTATTTTTACCCCACCCAAAACCCTGCATTCCCAAACTCTCCCCTAGATTGTTGAGGTATCGGAATTACAATTAATAATACAAATGCTAATAAATTGGCCTTTCCTCACTTTTTAAATAGGAAATACACACTTACAAAGCATTAACATACACAAATAAAATAAATTAAACATAAAATAGCAGGAGTAGTAGTTATGCAGAATTACCTTATCTGCTTGTGACCGTTAAAGCGCCCAAATTCCTTGGAATAATGGAGATATATTTTCTTCAATTAATTTTGTTCACAAGTTTTGTGTCTCAAAATAATACTATATGTGCATTTACCTCTCAGTACAAGCCTAAACAAATTGGAAACATTGTGGTTAAGGGCATGTATAATATGTTCTATATAGTTTGCCATTATGTAAACATTGTGGTTAAGGGCATGTATAATATGTTCTATATAGTTTGCCATTATGTAAACATTGTGGTTAAGGGCATGTATAATATGTTCTATATAGTTTGCCATTATGTAAACATTGTGGTTAAGGGCATGTATAATATGTTCTATATAGTTTGCCATTATGTAAACATTGTGGTTAAGGGCATGTATAATATGTTCTATATAGTTTGCCATTATGAAAACATTGTGGTTAAGGGCATGTATAATATGTTCTATATAGTTTGCCATTATGTAAACATTGTGGTTAAGGGCATGTATAATATGTTCTATATAGTTTGCCATTAGGATTCCCAAATGTAAGGAGATTGTTATATTCTCCCGAATGACATAATATTATACTTTCATGGAACACCACTGCAGAATTAACTTTACAATATGTTGCTTAAAGGGATATGGGCTGAATGTCTGGCTCCCCTTCTCCCTCATGTTCAACCCAATTAGTCTTTGAAATTAAGACGTTTGCATCATTAGTTTGTCGATTTTAATACCTTCTGTCTTATTTCTTTACCGATATCAAGACCTTTTGTGCCATTTAGGTGTCGATTTTTTCCTGGTGAATGGTAGCAAGCCTGTAATTTTAAAAGAAACCGGCCTTCGGCCTGGACATTTTTTCTATCGAAAAATGTACAAGTATATTATGAATGGGGGTCAAGAGGGCGTTGTTTGACAGACTGAATCCTCAAAAATCGCCTGGTCCTGACGAGGTATATGCTAGAGTATTAAAAGAATGCAGAGATGAGTTAAGTAGACCATTAGCATTTTTATTTAACAAGTCATTAGAAACAGGTTTAGTTCCAGAAGCTTGGAAGCTTGCAAATGTAGTTCCGATCTTCAAAAAAGGCGATAAATCGATAGCATCCAATTACCGTCCCATTAGTCTCACATCAATCATAGGAAAGTTGCTAGAGTCTATTATTGCTTGGAAAATGAGGAGCCACTTAGAAAAATTTAACTTAATAAATTCTTCTCAGCATGGATTCACTCAGGGACGTTCTTGCCTTACTAAGTTGCGTAGCTTTTTCTCAGAGGTATATGAAGCAGTAGATAGTGACAAGTCATATGATATTATTTATTTAGATTTCAGTAAAGCTTTCGACAGAGTCTCTCATGAGAGATTGATGAGAAAGGTTGAGGCACATGGAATAGGAGGATCGTTGTTGGGATGGATTAGGTCATGGCTAATTGGTAGGAAACAGAGAGTCAGCATAAATGGTACTAAGTCACACACAAGACGGATCCCTCTCACACCCAAATTAACAGTAATAATTTTATATGAACACGGCGAATACGGAAATTATATCACCAAGAGCAGGAACAAATTATATATTTTGTAAATATGTATAAATTAATTCTATATTACAGTTGTTTCTGTTATCAAGACTGATAATTAAGGGGGGGTCACCTGTTTTTGTTTTATCTTTCTCTCCTTTTCTCTCTTTCTCTGGCTTAAATTTTTCTACCGAAAAATTTACAAATTTATCAAAAAGAGGTATCTTCGGGGATACTTTTTAAAAACTTGATAAAGGTCTAGGGAGCAAGCTAAAAATAAGTAATAAGTAAAATAAAATAATGTAATAAGTAAAATAAAATAATGTAATAAGTAAAATAAAATAATGTAATAAGTAAAATAATGTAATACGTAAAATAAAATAATGTAATAAGTAAAATAAATAATGTATAAGTAAAATAAATAATGTAATAAGTAAAATAAAATAATGTAATAAGTAAAATAAAATAATGTAATAAGTAAAATAAATAATGTAATAAGTTAAATAAAATAATGTAATAAGTAAAATAAAACAATGTAATAAGTAAAATAAATAATGTAATAAGTAAAATAAAATAATGTAATAAGTAAAATAAAATAATGTAATAAGTAAAATAAAATAATGTAATAAGTAAAATAAAATAATGTATAAGTAAAATAAAATAATGTAATAAGTAAAATAAAATAATGTAATAAGTAATATAAATAATGTAATAAGTAAAATAAAATAGTGTAATAAGTAAAATAAAATAATGTAATAAGTAAAATAAAACAATGTAATAAGTAAAATAAATAATGTAATAAGTAAAATAAAATAATGTAATAAGTAAAATAAAATAATGTAATAAGTAAAATAAAATAATGTAATAAGTAAAATAAAATAATGTAATAAGTAAAATAAAATAATGTATAAGTAAAATAAATAATGTAATAAGTAAAATAAAATAATGTAATAAGTAAAATAAAATAATGTAATAAGTAAAATAAATAATGTAATAAGTAAAATAAAATAATGTAATAATGTAATAATGTAATAATGCCTAGAAGAGGGGTAAGGAAGGAATGGTCCTCCAGGGCTATTGGTGTAAATAGCCGGCTGGAGAAGTATTGCAAGGCAAATACTATTCCATTCCTGGATAACTGGTCCCTCTTTTATGGTAAGGATGAACTGTATGCCCAGGATGGAGTACATCTCTCTCGACTAGGAGTTTCGACCTTGGCCAGCTCACTCGACAAGATTGTTGCGGCGTTTCGTTAAAAAAACCTGGGTGTGTAAGTAAAATACTGTCTCCATATGGAGCAGGTAGTTCATGTGACAAACCAGTGAGGAAAATAGAAATAATCAGTCAAGATAGTGCGGATATAGTGATGTGATATAGTAGTATCGATAACACTACACATGTAACTGATAGTAAAGATGAGAATACTGATAGAGTAGAATTTCCGTCTAGAGCTAGTAGTTCAACAGGAAATAATAAGTTAGCTAAAAACAATAGAAAATTAGTTGCAAATAAAAGTAATAGGTTGAGGGTATATTATACAAATTGTAGGAGTTTATGTAACAAAATGAACGAACTTAGAGCACTCGTTAGCACAGAAAATATAGACATAATAGCGCTAACTGAAACGTGGATTAATACAGAATCTAGGCATTTTTTAGCAGAATTTTGATATTCCAGGATATAGTTTGTTTAAATATGACCGTACAAGTAGGAGGGGCGGGGGTATAGCAGTGTTTGTCAGGAGTACATTAAAAAGCTGTATTAAATCAAGTATTAGACTAAATAATGATAATGAAAGTGTTTGGGTAGAGGTTAACGAAGGTAGTGAGACCATGGTTATTGGAGTTATATATAGACTGCCTAATATGAGTAGAAATGGCGGAACATCGTTATGGGAGGAAATTAAAATAGCATCAAGGTTTAGCAATGTGTGCATTATGGGGGATTTTAATTTTCCGAACATTGATTGGCAGCACCAAATAGGCGACTCCGATTCAGTAGAGTTTATTGAGGTAGTACAAGATAGTTTTTTATTTCAATTCATAGATACGCCGACTAGAGGTATTAATATTCTTGATTTAGTTTTCAGTAACAATGAACATATGATAAATAATGTAGAGATTGGTGACCACCTAGGAAATAGCGATCATAAATATATTTATTTTAATATACAATGGACAGGGAATGCTAAAGAGAATACGACACTTATCCCAGATTTCAGAAAAGCCGATTATGGTGGGCTAAGAAGAGACTTAAGGGTGGACCCTATTGTTAAGCAATTAAGTCAGGATATGCCAGAGTTAAACTTGCCACCTACATATAACCAGTTTATTGCTTCACTCCACAATGCTCAAAATAAATATATCCCTAAAAGAAGATTTAGATCGACGCAGAACCAACCAAAATGGATGACTAATAAGCTAATAGATCTTATAGGAAAAATGAAAGGAATATATCGAAAAATAAAGAAAGGTGAAAATCATTTACATATATACTATCAGACTCTATCAAGACAGGTCAAAAAGGAAATCAGGAAAGCAAAAAGAAATTATGAAATAAGGATATCCAGTGACTCAAAAAATAACCCTAAAGCTTTTTACCAACTATATAAATCTAAAGTTAGAGATGTAATAGGCCCCCTAAAAACTTCAATAGGAGAAATAACAGAAAATGATTTAGAAATGTGCAGTACATTAAATAGTCAGTTTCTTTCCGTTTTCACTAATGAAAATTTGGCACAGATTCCAGAAGTCAATATGGTATATAGTGATAGTATAGAAAATATGTTAAGTACAGTTAGTATAAGTAGAAATGATGTGCTTAAGGAAATTGACAGACTGAAACCTCAAAAATCGCCTGGTCCTGACGAGGTATATGCTAGAGTATTAAAAGAATGCAGAGATGAGTTAAGTAGCCCTTTAGCATTTTTATTTAACAAGTCATTAGAAACAGGTTTAGTTCCAGAAGCTTGGAAGCTTGCAAATGTAGTTCCGATCTTCAAAAAGGTGATAAATCGATAGCATCCAATTACCGTCCCATTAGTCTCACATCAATTATAGGAAAGTTGCTAGAGTCCATTATTGCTAGGAAAATTAGAAACCACTTAGTAAAATTTAACTTAATAAATTCTTCTCATCATGGATTCACTCAGGGACGTTCTTGCCTTACTAATTTGCTTAGCTTTTTCTCAGAGGTATATGAAGCAGTAGATAGTGACAAGTCATATGATATTTTATATTTAGATTTCAGTAAAGCTTTCGACAGAGTCCCTCATGAGAGATTGATGAGAAAGGTTGAGGCACATGGAATAGGAGGGTCGTTGTTGGGATGGATTAGGTAATGGCTAATTGGTAGGAAACAGAGAGTCAGCATAAATGGTACCAAGTCAGAGTGGGGAGCAGTCAAAAGTGTGTCCCCCAGAGATCGGTATTAGGTCCCCTGTTGTTTCTTATATACATAAATGACCTAGATTTAGGTATAACTAGTAGGATAAGTAAATTCGCAGACGATACTAAAATGGGGAGATCAATTGATTCAGATAGCGATATAGAGTGCCTCCAAAGGGATCTAGATACCTTACATGAATGGTCAGTAAATTGGCAGATGAAGTTTAACATTGACAAATGCAAGGTATTAAAGATAGGCTCCTGACCTCTGACCAGTGAGGACGTACCCAGTGACCGCTCGTGACATACCTGTTTATCCCCTAGTGAGGTGAACATTCTTAGTGATGGCTTGTGCTGATGAGATTGTCACCTCTTCCCATGTTCCCCAGCTTTGTCTTGCTTTGCAAGAGAGGCTGGAGAATGTTGAGCTCGAGGTCCATTCTCTCAAGGACGAGAACTTAGCATTGAAGATGGCATTTGAGGAAAACAAAAATGCCACTGGTGTAGGAAACCCGGACTCTTCCTGGAAGGTGGCATCTTCAAGAGGAATGAAATTAACCTTCCAGAAGCAGTATGTGACTGTTAAAAACAAATATAGCGCCTGGATGACGAGTGTGATGGCAGTGAAGGGGGAAAGGAGGAAGGAGATGACCCGTCTTACAGCGGGGCAGTGAGAGGGGAGGGGAGGAAATCTGCAGCTACTTCTGCTGCTACTACTTCTGCTACAGGCCGGCAACAGAAAACAGCTAAGTCTATTTTAATTGTAGGGGATTCAGTGGTTAAATACCTTGGTAGGGCTACTAACACACATGTTGGTAAAGTTGTCTGTCTGCCTGGTGCCGGAGTCGAGAAGGTGGCAGAAAAGTTAGATGGTGTCATGGAAGCGAGTGGAGAGGACCCCATCATCTTCCTCAACGCAGGGAGCAACGACATTTGGAAATGCAGGACTGAGGAGTTGCTCACCACGTACCAGGAAATGTTGGAGAGGATCAAGGAGAAGGGTGGAGTTCCTGTGGTACACAGTATCCTACCAAGAAGAGGGGTAAGGAAGGAATGGTCCTCCAGGGCTATTGGTGTAAATAGCCGGCTGGAGAAGTATTGCAAGACAAATACTATTCCATTCCTGGATAACTGGACCCTCTTCTACGGTAAGGATGAACTGTATGCCCAGGATGGAGTACATCTCTCTCGACTAGGAGTTTCGACCTTAGCCAGCTCACTCGACAAGTTTGTTGCGGGGTTTTGTTAATAAACCATAGGTGTGTAAGTAAAATAGAATCCCAGCCACATGAAATTGATAGTAATAACGAACATTCCGATAGCGTAGCTTTTCCGTCTAGGTCCAGTAGTTCAACAGGTAAAAATAAATTAGTTAAAAACAATAGAAAAATAGTTGCAAATACAAGTAATAGTTTGAGGGTTTATTATACAAATTGCAGGAGTTTATGTAACAAACTGAACGAACTTAGAGCACTGGTTAGCAAAGAAAATATAGACATAATAGCGCTAACTGAAACATGGATTAATACAGAAACCAGGCATTTTTTAGCAGAGTTTGATATACCGGGATATAGTTTGTTTAAATATGACCGAACAAGTAGGAGGGGCGGCGGTATAGCAGTGTTTGTCAGGAGTTCATTAAAAAGCTGTACTAAATCAGGTATTAGAGTAAATAATGAAAATTAAAGTGTTTGGGTAGAAGTTAACGAAGGTAGTGAGACTTTAGTTATTGGAGTTACGTATAGACCGCCAAATATGAGTAGAAATGACGGAACATCATTATGGGAGGAAATTAAAATAGCATCAAGGCATAGCAACGTGTGCATTATGGGGGATTTTAACTTCCCTAATATAGATTGGCAGCAACAAATAGGCGACTCTGATTCAAAGGAGTTTATTGAGGTAGTACAAGATAGTTTTTTATTTCAATTCATAGATACGCCGACTAGAGGTGATAATATTATCGATTTAGTTTTCAGTAACAATGAACATATGATAAATAGTGTAGAAATCGGGGACCACATAGGAAATAGTGATCACAATTCTGTGTATTTTAATATACAATGGAAAGGTAATATCAGAGAGAATACAACATTAATACCTGACTTCAGAAAAGCCAATTATGGTGGGTTAAGAGAAGCCCTGTTAGCGGACCCTATGGTCAAAAAATTAAGTCGATCCAGGTGTCCAAATGAGTGTATCCTTTCTCAGGCACCTGTCATCTTAAGTCAGGAAGAGACGTCAAACTTGGTAGATACATACGATAATTTTATCAAGTCAGTATTCAATGCGCAAAATAAATATATCCCCAAAAGAAAATTTAGATCAACACAGAACCAACCCAAATGGATGAATAATAGACTATTAGATCTTCTAGGAAAAAAGAGAGGAATATATAGAAAAATTTAAAAAGGCAAAATTCACCTACTTGCATACTATCAGAATCTAACACAACAGGTAAAAAAGGATATTATTAAAGAAAAAAGAAATTATGAAATTAAGGTTGCCAATGACTCAAAAAATTATCCTAAAGCTTTTTACCAACTATATAAATCCAAGGTTAGAGATGTAATTGGTCCCCTTAAAACTTCGATAGGAGAAATGACAGAAAATGATTTAGAAATGTGCAGTACATTAAATAGTCAATTTCTTTCCGTTTTCACTAATGAAAATTTGGCACAGTTTCCAGAAGTCCGTAAGGTATACAGCGATAGTATAGATAGTATAGATAATAGGTTAAGTACGGTTACTATAAGTAGAAATGATGTGCTTAAGGAAATTGACAGACTGAAACCTCATAAATCGCTTGGTCCTGATGAGGTATATGCTAGAGTATTAAAAGAATGCAGAGATGAGTTAAGTTACCCATTAACATTTCTATTTAACAAGTCATTAGAAACAAGTATAGTTCCAGAAGCTTGGAAGCTTGCAAATGTAGTTCCGATCTTCAAAAAAGGTGATAAATCAATAGCATCCAATTACCGTCCCATTAGTCTCACTTCAATCATAGGAAAGCTACTAGAGTAAATTATTGCTAGGAAAATGAGAAACCACTTAGAAACATTTAACTTAATCAATTCTTCTCAGCATGGATTCACTCAGGGACGGTCTTGCCTTACTAATTTGCTTAGTTTTTTCTCAGAAGTATATGAAGCAGTAGATAATGACAAGTCATATGATATTATATATTTAGATTTCAGTAAAGCTTTCGACAGAGTCCCTCATGAGAGATTGATGAGAAAGGTTGAGGCACATGGAATAGGTGGGGCGTTGTTAGGATGGATTAGGTCATGGCTAATTGGTAGGAAGCAGAGAGTCAGCATAAATGGTACCAAGTCAGAATGGGGAGCAGTCAAAAGTGGTGTCCCCCAGGGATCGGTATTAGGTCCACTGTTGTTTCTTATATACATAAATGACCTAGATTTAGGTATAACTAGTAGGATAAGTAAATTCGCAGACGATACTAAAATAGGGAGATCAATTGATTCAGATAGCGATATAGAGTGCCTCCAAAGGGATCTAGATACCTTACATGAATGGTCAGTAAATTGGCAGATGAAGTTTAACATTGACAAATGCAAGGTATTAACCCTTCCTACCCGGGCAGTCTTAGCTAATGACGGTCGCCCCTACCCGGGCGATATGGCCGAAAAACGTCTAGGCCTAGGCTACCGTATTTATGTTTATTTTCACTGCTAGAACTTTCCCACTCATCTATAATCGTAGTGCGGTTTTCAATCTGTATTTTGGCATTGAGTAGAGCTCTGTAAGTCAACTGGTTCAGTTGTGATGACGATTTCAGTGGAGCCAATATTGCAGAGATGTTGCCAATATGGGGGCTTTTTAGACACTAATTTCGTCATGACGTCATAACAATAACATTGAGGAGTCTTCTCCTTCTTGATTTCGGAGGTGCGGTGACGAACGCTTGGGTTTGTTGACATACGTCGTACGCACGGCGTTCGGACCAAGCTTAATTAGGCTATTAAGCTCATGCCTTAGATAAGGCATACCGGGTAGCGGCCCTTCTTTCGTGCTGTCCTTACCTAAGGCAGCCCGGGTAGGAAGGGTTAAAGATAGGGAAGATGCAAACAAATGTTAAATATAAACTAGCTAATTTAGAATTAGAAAATTCAGACTGCGATAAAGATCTAGGTGTGTTTGTTAGCAATGATTTGAAGCCTAGAAAACAGTGTATAAGCGTTCGTAATAAGGCAAACAGGATTCTCGGGTTCATCTATAGGAGTGTGAGTAACAGAACTGCTGATGTTATCTTAAAACTTTACTTGTCATTAGTGAGACCCCATATGGATTATGCTGTCCAATTTTGGTGTCCTTATTACAGAATGGACATAGATTCATTGGAGAGAGTACAGCGTAGAATGACAAAAATGATCCATAATATTAGAAATCTTTCATATGAAGAAAGGTTGAAAAAATTAGGTTTACATTCGTTAGAGAGACGCAGAGTTAGAGGGGATATGATAGAGGTGTTCAAGTGGGTTAGTGGGATTAACAAAGGGGACATGACAAATGTACTAAAGCTCAGTGATAGCGAAAGAACTCGTACCAATGGTTTCAAATTAGATAAATTTCGTTTCAGAAAAGATATAGGCAAATATTGGTTTGGTAACAGAGTTGTAGATGGGTGGAATGGACTACCAAGTGCTATAGTGGGATTTAAAACTGTAGGGAGCTTTAAGATAAAATTGGATAAGCATATGGACGAGAAGGGTTGGGTGTGAAGGGGGATCAGCCGGGTTGGGCCAATCAGCGCTCTGCAGACCCCCATAATCCTGCGTTAATCTCTAACCGTTTTGGTAAGATGATCCTCAGGGTATTAGAGTGTGAAGCCTATAATTGGGCTTTGTAGTTGAATTGGGGTTGTGTGGGACAGGGATCTGCCTTGCTTAGGCCAATCGGCTTTCTGCAGACTCCCATTTGCTTATGTCCTTATGTTCTTATAGGGAAGATGCAAACAAATCTTAAATATAAACTAGCTAATTTAGAATTAGAAAATTCAGACTGCGAGAAAGATCTAGGTGTGTTTGTTAGCAATGATTTGAAGCCTAGAAAACAGTGTATAAGCGTTCGTAATAAGGCAAACAGGATTCTCGGGTTCATCTCTAGGAGTGTGAGTAACAGAACTGCTGATGTTATCTTAAAACTTTACTTGTCATTAGTGAGACCCCATATGGATTATGCTGTCCAATTTTGGTGTCCTTATTACAGAATGGACATAGATTCATTGGAGAGAGTTCAGCGTAGAATGACAAAAATGATCCATAATATTAGAAATTTTCCGTATGAAGAAAGGTTGAAGAAATTAGGTTTACATTCGTTAGAGAGACGCAGAGTTAGAGGGGATATGATAGAGGTGTTCAAGTGGGTTAGTGGGATTAACAAAGGGGACATGACAAATGTACTAAAGCTCAGTGATAGCAAAAGAACTCGTACCAATGGTTTCAAATTAGATAAATTTCGTTTCAGAAAAGATGTAGGCAAATATTGGTTTGGTAACAGAGTAGTAGATGGGTGGAATAGGCTACCAAGTGATATAGTGGGATCAAGAACGATAGGGAGCTTTAAGATAAAATTGGATGAGCATATGGACGAGAAGGGTTGGGTCACCGTGACCCAACCCTTCTCGTCCATATGCTCCATCCATATGCTCTCGTCCATACAGCAGGGGCGTAACTCCCGGGGGGGACAGGGGGGACATGTCCCCCCCAAAGTTTGAGTCAGCGGGGACACAGTATACTTTGTCCCCCCCCCCCCCCCAATAAAATACAAATATTATGATTAAATATCACGCTTCTACAAAGACTGTTAGAGCAAGGAAAATAGAGTTGTTACACCTTTGAAACTGACAAACTGTGTCCCCCAATAGATAATAAATATTATGATAAAATATTAATTATATCACCGTTATCACGCTTCTAAGTTCTAAAATATCAGAGCACGGAAAATAGAGTTGTTACCCCTTAAAAGTTAAAACTGTTCGGAAGTTTTCTTTTAACCTCTGAACAAAATGTATGTAGAGTTTGTAGGAACATAGTTAATCATTAATTATATTATAAAGTATCGTGAATATTTATTCATTATATATTTAATTACTATAATTATCTATGAAAATGAAAGATTAATTTATTTCTGCAATTTTTTTCGTTCTTGAATGCGGCATGTCAAACGTTTCATTGTTTACATAATACAAATGAGCAGTCTCCTCAGCAAAAGACAGAAGGGTGTGAATAGGCCTAGTTATTTTTATTATTACTATTTTAGGGTTTTGTGTGCAATGTACTCTGGATGTGGCTCCTCTGATTACTGCACAGGCATTATATAAGCAGGAATGTGGCATTTTGTAGTAGTTTGATGCATTGTAAGGAAGTTAGGGGACTGAAAATTTACCTCAAAACTACAGTTGGACAGCTCACTGATGCTGTTGACACTGACACAGTCAATAAATACCCAGAACTTGCTAACATTGAGAGTTTAAAACTACAACATGGATTTTTCAGATCACAGTACCACCCAAAATCTATTGCTGAGTGCCAGAAACTATTCTGCGAGATGACACCTGAAGTGAAGCACATGTTTCCCTTGTAGAGAAGTTGCTGAGAGTTGTCATGATTTCACCAGCCAGCTCATGCTCAGCAGAGCGTTCCTTTTCTGTCTTACGAAGACTTAAGACATACTTGAGATCTTCTATGACACAGATGCGGCTCAACCACACACTCCTCTGTCATATTCACCAAGATCACCTGACATGCTTGGATGATATCATCATAGCCAAAGAATTCATAGCACAATCATATGAGACAAGACAAAATGTATTTGGCAATTTCTAAACCCCATGTGTAACAAAAGGATTGACTGCCTGTATATAGCTATTGCCTCATCATCCGTTTAATTTCTATGCATGGCTAGTACTCTGTATCACTGTATGAGTAATCACCAAGCTATGTTTAACTAATGTATGCAGAAGCTATGCATCTCAATAAAAGGTAAATATAGCACCTTCTTTATATTATGATGTAGCCTATAATATGGATTTGTATCTATAAGTAGGCTACTGGTACTCTTATCTTAATAAGGAACAATTATTATCACTATTATTTCATTATCATTAATACTGTATCTTTGTGTTGGGTAAAATCCTACCTCCCTTGTAGCCTAATATATTTCTTTGAACAGATAAGCTAGAAATGGGACTCTCTCTCATATATATACTGTACAATTAATGCTCCAGGTGGATAGTATAGCATTTATTTTATATCATCACCATCATCATCATTACCACTATTGAGTCAAAGTTCTATAATTCTAGGGTAAGCATGTAACCAAATATTTCATGGCATCCATGCATATGTCACATAATTGCTTTCAGATGCTTATTGTTAAACCACCCATATTATTAAGTTTACCACTCCAAATAGCCCTCACAATGCTCCTAAAATGAGTTCAAATTTCAAAAATTTTCGGGGGGGGCTCACAGCGCCCCCCCAGACCCCCCAGCTGAACAGCTCGCTTCGCTCGCCTGCCACTACATTATCCCCCCCAACTTTTGGGAGCCAGTTACGCCCCGGGTGTGAAGGGGGATCAGCCGGGTTGGGCCAATCAGCGCTCTGCAGACCCCCGTAATCCTGCGTTAATCTCTAACTGTTTTGGTAAGATGATCCTCAAGGTATTAGAGTGTTGAGCCTATAATTGGGCTTTGTAATTGGGGTTGTGTGGGACAGGGATCTGCCTTGCTTAGGCCAATCGGCTTTCTGCAGACTCCCATTTTCTTATGTTCTTATGTTCTTAAGTCAGAATGGGGATCAGTCAAGAGTGGTGTCCCCCAGGGATCTGTATTAGGTCCTCTGTTGTTTATTATATACATAAATGACCTTGATTTAGGTATAACTAGTAGGATAAGTAAATTTGCAGACGATACCAAAATGGGGAGAAAAATTGATTCAGTTAGAGATAGAGAGTGTCTGCAAAGGGATCTAGATACCTTACACGAATGGTCAGTAAAAATGGCAGATGAAGTTTAACATTGACAAATGCAAGGTATTAAAGATAGGGAAGATGCATACAAATTTTAAATATAAACTAGCTAATATGGAATTAGAAAACTCAGACTGTGAGAAAGATCTAGGTGTGTTTGTTAGCAATAATTTGAAGCCTAGAAAACAATGTATAAGCGTTCGTAACAAGGCAAACAGGATTCTCGGTTCATATCTAGGAGTGTGAGTAACAGAACTGCTGATGTTATCTTAAAACTTTAATTGTCATTAGTGAGACCCCATATGGATTATGCTGTTCAATTTTGGTGTCCTTATTACAGAATGGACATAGATTCATTGGAGAGAGTACAACGTAGAATGCCAAAAATGATCCATAATATTAGAAATCTTCCGTATGAAGAAAGGTTGAAGAAATTAGGCTTACATTCGTTAGAGAGATGCAGAGTTAGAGGTGACATGATAGAGGTATTCAAGTGGGTTAGTGGAATTAATAAAGGAGACATGAAAAATGTACTAAAGTTCAGTGATAGCGAAATAACTCGTACAAATGGTTTCAAATTAGATCAATTTCGTTTCAGAAAAGATATAGGCAAATATTGGTTTGGTAACAGAGTTGTAGATGGGTGGAATAGGCTACCAAGTGATATAGTGGGATCAAGAACGATAGGTAGCTTTAAGATAAAATTAGATAGGCATATGGACGAGATGGGTTGGGTGTGAGGGTGATCTACCAGGTGTGGGCCAATCGGCGCTCAGCAGACCCCCGTAATCTTGTGTTAATCTCTGACCGTTTTTGTGGGGTCAGTACTCAAGGTATTAGTGAGATGGGTCTATAATTGGGCCACAGGATTCTCGGGTTCATCTCTAGGAGTGTGAGTAACAGAACTGCTGATGTTATCTTAAAACTTTACTTGTCATTAGTGAGACCCCATATGGATTATGCTGTCCAATTTTGGTGTCCTTATTACAGAATGGACATAGATTCATTGGAGAGAGTACAGCGTAGAATGACAAAAATGATCCATAATATTAGAAATCTTCCGTATGAAGAAAGGTTGAAGAAATTAGGTTTACATTCGTTAGAGAGACGCAGAGTTAGAGGGGATATGATAGAGGTGTTCAAGTGGGTTAGTGGGATTAACAAAGGGACATGATAAATGTACTAAAGCTTAGTGATAGCGAAAGAACTCGTACCAATGGTTTCAAATTAGATAAATTTTGTTTCAGAAAAGATATAGGCAAATATTGGTTTGGTAACAGAGTTGTAAATGGGTGGAATGGACTACCGAGTGCTATAGTGGGATCTAAAACGGTAGGGAGCTTTATGATAAAATTGGATAAGCATATGGATGAGAGTGTAAATGAGAGGTTAAATGGAAGAATTTTAGCGTCAGGCGAAAGCGATAAGGATATTCAGTCTCATGCTAAAAATGATTACTATATTGCAAATGATAGTAGTGATGGTGCAACGGAAGATGGAAATGTCGTTAGAAATAAAGGTAAATTAGGTATAAAGAAAAGAAGTAAATTGAGAGTATATTACACAAACTGTAGCAGTCTATGTAACAAAATGAACGAACTTAGAGCCCTTGTTAGCAAAGAAAATATAGACATAATAGCGCTAACTGAAACGTGGATTAATACAGAAGCCAGGCATTTTTTAGCAGAATTTGATATACCAGGATATAGTTTGTTTAAATATGACCGAACAAGTAAGAGGGTGGCGGTATAGCAGTGTTTGTCAGGAGTACATTAAAAAGCTGTATTAAATCAGGTATTAGACTAAATAACGATAATGAAAGTGTTTGGGTAGAGGTTAACGAAGGTAGTGAGACCATAGT
The DNA here is from genome assembly GCA_037953745.1 of Lithodes maja. NCBI lineage: Eukaryota > Metazoa > Arthropoda > Malacostraca > Decapoda > Lithodidae > Lithodes > Lithodes maja. The sequence continues at coordinate 17,531 of JBAKBP010010905.1, read as the reverse complement.
TATTGGAGTTATGTATAGACCGCCAAATATGAGTAGAAATGACGGAACGTCATTATGGGAGGAAATTAAAATGGCATCAAGGTTTAGCAATGTGTGCATTATGGGGGATTTTAATTTTCCGAATATAAATTGGCAGCATCAAATAGGAGACTCTGATTCTGAGGAGTTTATAGAGGTAGTACAAGATAGTTTTTTATTTCAATTCATAGATACGCCGACTAGAGGTAATAATATTCTCGATTTAGTTTTCAGTAACAATGAACATATGGTAAATAATGTAGAGATATGGGACCACCTAGGAAATAGTGACCACAATTCTGTGTATTTTAATATACAATGGAAAGGTAATACCAGAGAGAGTACAACATTAATACCTGACTTCAGAAAATCCAATTATGGTGGGTTAAGAAGAGCCCTATTAGCAGACCCTATGGTCAAAAAATTAAGTCGATACAGGTGTCCAAATGAGTTTATCCCTTCTCAGGCACCTGTCATCTTAAGTCAGGAAGAGACGTCAAACTTGGTAGATACATACGATAATTTTATCAAGTCAGTATTCAATGCGCAAAATAAATATATCTCCAAAAGAAAATTTAGATCAACACAGAACCAACCCAAATGGATGAATAATAGACTATTAGATCTTCTAGGAAAAAAGAGAGGAATATATAGAAAAATTAAGAAAGGCGAAATTCACTTACTTCCTTACTATCAGAATCTATCACGACAGGTAAAAAAGGATATTAAGAAAGAAAAAAGAAATTATGAAATTAAGGTTGCCAATGACTCAAAAAATTATCCTAAAGCTTTTTACCAACTATATAAATGCAAGGTTAGACATGTAATTGTACTGTACCTTAATTCCCATCCATTCATACGCAGACGACTCAACCTTACACTACTCCATTAGTTTTTCAGAACGCCCCAGCCAGCAATCCCTCAACGACAAACGTAATGAAGCCATAGAACTCTTAAATTCTGATCTAAATACTATTTCCAATTGGGGCAGAGAAAACCTTGTTAACTTTAATGCTTCCAAAACCCAATTTCTCCATCTATCTATCCGTCAGGATCTCCCAGCGGACTATCCCTTATTCTTCAACAATACAAAAATCAACCCTTCATCTTCTCTCAATATTCTTGGTGTCTCTTTTTCTTCTGCTCTCATTTGGAAGGACCATATTACCAGTCTTGCTAAGGCAGCCTCCCAGAAGCTGGGTGTGCTCAACCGCCTTAGGGGGTTCTTTTCCCCTGCACAGCTTCTTGCTCTGTACAGGGGCATAGTGCGCCCTTGTATTGAGTATTGTTCACATGTGTGGGGAGGTTCCTCTCACACTGCTCTCCTAGACAAAGTTGAAAGGAAGGCCTTTCGTATCATTAACTCCCGTCCACTCACCAACTCTCTGCAATCTCTCTCTCTCCGCCGCAATGTTGCATCTCTCTCGCTATTCTATCGCTACTATAATAATCAGTGTTCCTCAGAGCTATCCCAGTGCATACCACCTCCTTTACGTAGGGCACGTGGTACCCGTCTTGCAACTCAATCCCACCCCTACTCTGTGCAACTCTCCAACCCAAGAGTGAAACGTTACTCTCAAACTTTCTTCTACTCAACATCTGAGCTCTGGAACTCTCTCCCAGAATCAGTCTTTCCCTCTTCCTATGACTTAAATTGCTTCAAACTCCGTGTGTCCAGGCATTTTGGCTCGAACGTCCCTTGATTTTGGCCCTGTCACTCTTTCAACTATGGGGGAGGCACTCGCTATAGGCAGTTATGCCTTTTGCCTCCCTCAATCACATAGAAAAAAAAAAAAAAAAATTGGTCCCCTTAAAACTTCGATAGGAGAAATGACAGAAAATGATTTAGAAATGTGCAGTACATTAAATAGTAAATTTCTTTCTGTTTTCACAAATGAAAATTTGGCACAGTTTCCAGAAGTTCGTAAGGTATATAGCGATAGTATAGAAAATAGGTTAAGTACGGTTACTATAAGTAGAAATGATGTGCTTAAGGAAATTGACAGACTGAAACCTCATAAATCGCTTGGTCCTGATGAGGTATATGCTAGAGTATTAAAAGAATGCAGAGATGAGTTAAGTTACCCATTAACATTTCTATTTAACAAGTCATTAGAAACAGGTATAGTTCCAGAAGCTTGAAAGCTTGCAAATGTAGTTCCGATCTTCAAAAAAGGTGATAAATCAATAGCATCCAATTACTGTCCCATTAGCCTCACTTCAATCATAGGAAAGCTACTAGAGTCAATTATTGCTAGGAAAATGAGAAACCACTTACAAACATTTAACTTAATCAATTATTATTCTCAGCATGGATTCACTCAGGGACGGTCTTGCCTTACAAATTTGCTTAGTTTTTTCTCAGAGGTATATGAAGCAGTAGATAATGACAAGTCATATGATATTATATATTTAGATTTCAGTAAAGCTTTCGACAGAGTCCCTCATGAGAGATTGATGAGAAAGGTTGAGGCACATAGAATAGGTGGGGCGTTGTTAGGATGGATTAGTCTCATGGCTAACTGGTAGGAAGCAGAGAGTCAGCATAAATGGCACCAAGTCAGAACGGGAAGCAGTCAAAAGTGGTGTCCCCCAGGGATCTGTATTAGGTCCTCTGTTGTTTATTATATACATAAATTACCTTGATTTAGGTATAACTAGTAAGATAAGTAAATTTGCAGACGATACCAATATGGGGAGAAAAATTGATTCAGATAGAGATATAGAGTGTCTGCAAAGGGATCTAGATACCTTACACGAATGGTCAGTAAATTGGCAGATGAAGTTTAACATTGACAAATGCAAGGTATTAAAGATAGGGAAGATGCATACAAATGTTAAATATAAACTAGCTAATATGGAATTAGAAAACTCAGACTGTGAGAAAGATCTAGGTGTGTTTGTTAGCATTGATTTGAAGCCTAGAAAACAATGTATAAGCGTTCTTATCAAGGCAAACAGGATTCTTGGGTTTATATCTAGGAGTGTGAGTAACAGAACTGCTGATGTTATCTTTAAAACTTTACTTGTCATTAGTGAGACCCCATATGGATTATGCTGTTCAATTTTGGTGTCCTTATTACAGAATGAACATAGATTCATTGGAGAGAGTACAACGGAGAATGACAAAAATGATCCATAATATTAGACATTTTCCGTATGAAGAAAAGGTTGAAGAAATTTGGCTTACATTCGTTAGAGAGACGCAGAGTTAGAGGGGATATGATAGAGGTATTCAAGTGGGTTAGTGGGATTAATAAAGGGGACATGAAAAATGTACTAAAGTTCAGTGATAGCGAAAGAACTCGTACAAATGGTTTCAAATTAGATAAATTTCGTTTCAGAAAAGATATAGGCAAATATTGGTTTGGTAACAGAGTTGTAGATGGGTGGAATAGGCTACCAAGTGATATACTGGGATCAAGAACGATAGGGAGCTTTAAGATAAAATTAGATAGGCATATGGACGAGATGGGTTGGGTGTGAGGGGGCTCTACCAGGTGTGGGCCAATCGGCGCTCAGCAAAACCCCGTAATCTTGTGTTAATCCCTGACCATTTTGATGGGGGCAGTACTCAAGGTATTAGTGAGTTGGGCCTATAATTGGGGTTGGGTGTGACAGGGATCTGCCTTGTATGGGCCGATCGGCTTTTTGCAGGCTCCCATTTTCTTATGAACATAAGAACATAAGAAAATGGGAGTCTGCAGAAAGCTGACCCACACAACCCCAGTTCAATTACAAAGCCCAATTATAGGCTCAACACTCTAATACCATGAGGATCATCTTACCAAAATGGTTAGAGATTAACGCAGGATTATGGGAGTTTGGAGAGCGCTGATTGGCCCAACCCGGCTGATCCCCCTTCACACCCAACCCTTCTCGTCCATATGCTTATCCAATTTTATCTTAAAGCTCCCTACCGTTTTAGATCCCACTATTGCACTTGGTAGTCCACTCCACCCATCTACAACTCTGTTACCAAACCAATATTTGCCTATATCTTTTCTGAAACAAAATTTATCTAATTTGAAACCATTGGTACGAGTTCTTTCGCTATCACTGAGCTTTAGTACATTTGTCATGTCCCCTTTGTTAATCCCACTAACTCACTTGAACACCTCTATCATATCCCCTCTAACTCTGCGTCTCTCTAACGAATGTAAACCTAATTTCTTCAACCTTTCTTCATACGAAAGATTTCTAATATTATGAATCATTTTTGTCATTCTACGCTGTACTCTCTCCAATGAATATATGTCTATTCTGTAATAAGGACACCAAAATTGGACGGCATAATCCATATGGGGTCTCACTTATGACAAGTAAAGTTTTAAGATAACATCAGCAGTTCTGTTATCACACTCCTAGAGATGAACCCGAGAATCCTGTTTGACTTATTACGAACGTTTATACACTGTTTTCTAGGCTTCAAATCATTGCTAACAAACACACCTAGATCTTTCTCGCAGTCTGAATTGTCTAATTCTAAATTAGCTAGTTTATATTTAACATTTGTTTGCATCTTCCCTATCTTTAATACCTTGCATTTGTCAATGTTAAACTTCATCTGCTAATTTACTGACCATTCATGTAAGGTTTCTAGATCCCTTTGGAGGCATTCTATATCGCTATCTGAATCAATTGATCTCCCCATTTTAGTATCGTCTGCGAATTTACTTATCCTAACTTATTTTCTTATGTTCTTATGTAATTGCAAACTCAACGTTATCTTTTAGGTATTTTTTTTCATCATAGCAGGAGTAAGTTTTTCAAGATTGTCCGCAAATTGACAAAGACTCTCTTCTTCTTTTGCAAGTTTCTCCTTCCTCCTTTTTTCAACTTGAGGGGTTAGAACTGGAGGGGGGGGGGGGGGGGGGAGAAGGAGCTAGTGTTCTCTTGATGGTCAGGATATTCTTCTTCTTCGTCTTCTGGATCTTCTTCGTAGTCGTCATCATTTTCTTCAGCATTGTCCTCCTCCTCAAGGTCTTCTAGGTTGATGGAGGAGTCATCTTCTATGGTGATGTTGGGGTGATGTTCTGTTTTCCTTCTTGGTTTCTTCTGTTGTTTTCGAAAATCCAAGACTTCAGGAGGGATGTAGATGGTTGGTAGTCCGTTGTGTTGGAGTATTTGAGGGATTATCTGACAGATGATGTTTGTTAGAGCCGGCAATGACTGTGGCAGCTTGAATACAGGCATATATACTGGCCATGGTGTCAGGTTCCTCGTTGTGTCTTGTCAGTTGTCTTGGTAACTTGCTGACTTGGTGTTTTCGGCGAGCAAGATGTGAGCCTTTTACTGCTGCACCTCCAGTGCCAGTAATTTGGTGTGCTTCTGGTCCTTTCTGCCCGGGTTTAATGTTGAATACTACTTGTTCACCTTCTCCTAGAGATGGATAATAAATGGGGTTGAATTTAGATATTGATTTGTGATGAACAAATATATCTGTCTTATTATCCGATCTTGTGATGAATCCATAACCCTGTTTTACATTGTACCACTTGACAAATCCCGAGATATTGGGCTTTATCATAGTGTTGGGGTTGCGGTAGTTATAGCCTGTGATGTGTGTACGAGCCATGGTGGAGATCGAGTGGAGGTTGAGGGGAGGTCAGTTATGTATCAGTTTATGCTATTTTGTTATAATCGATTATATATTTAAGATGTATATTATATTTTTGTATAGCTATGCTTCTCTATCTATCTATCTATTGCCCGACGCCGTGATCCCCGAAGGGGTGGCCACGAACGAACCGCCCCCATGCACCTCTGTCCCCATATGCACGCAGTCAGTCGACGCCCCTCGATCCCCCAACCAGCACCGCCTTCGTTCATAATATATTTCCTTGTCTGGAAGTTGTACGCGATAGGGGCCCCACTCACAGGGAGGATATGCTTGGACAAGTTGACTCGATTTTCGTGTTTACTCATGTTTTTTCGCCACACAGGCAAGGGTCTTCTGGTGTCCTCAGCTCCTTCATCTTTTTAAATCCGCCCTAGAAGCGCCTTTATCTTTTTGATGTGCCCTGTGCCTTGTCAAGGCCTAGGCCACATAGCTTTTCACTTGACTTGGTTTATGCGCCCTGTTCTGCCCCCCTCTTCATGTACCTGGACAGGGCTTTTTGGACAATGGCTGATTGGCTGTTTTCCTATCCCTTATGTCCTGTTCCTTGTGTCCTCCTTCTGTACCTGGTTCCCGCCCTATGGGCGTCCTCCTTGTATACTGAGAGGACCCAAAGACCACCTGAAAAGTCCTAGGACTCGACCCAAAGTGGCGATGTCCTGTGTGTTTTGGATTCCCTCCCCGCCCCTATTTACACTTATAGGGTACTGTTGGGTTGCTCACACTTGACCTTTTCCTTCCAGCTGGTGCCCGCTCTACTGCCGGCTGTCCCTACGCCGCCGCCGCTTCGCCGCCTCCTCCCTCCGCTCTCACAGAGGGTTCTCAGGTATTTTGAAGGGTACCCCTTTCCCCACGATTTTGGTTAGGACCTGTTCCCAGGGTTGGGCCTCGCTAAGGGGCTTGTCCCAGCCCTGGTGTTGAGGGTCTCTGGTGTGGGTGTTTTCTTTTGACTTTCCTGTTATACTTGCTACATAGCTTCTTACTGGATATTGTCTTATTGAGTCTTACATGCTGAATTGGCTCTACTGCCTCATATTGCCTGTCTCACCTCTACTGGTGGGTAATGCTTCCCCATTTTTCAGTGCTGTGATGCCGGCTTCTCCCTGCTCTCGGCCGACGTGTCAGCGGACGGCCTTGCGGGATCACCAGGAATGTTGTCTCCACACGGCCTGCTATGGGAAGGATGTTTACGATCCCCGCCGGTGTGGGGTGTGTCTCTCCGCTCTTCAACTACTCGAGACTCTCCCTACGTCGGCGGAAGGACAACGGGCCAGGACGTCTCTACGCCGATCATGGGACGTCATCTCCCGTCACGTCCAAAGGGTCCTGCACAGGGCTCCTTCCTTCCATGAGGATGACATCCGGGTGTTGTTAGGGATCCCACCTACCTCCGATGCTGCACGCCGTTCCCGCTCCCCTACTGTTCGTCACTCTCGCTCTCCTCATACGGCTCGGGGCTCCCCTCCTGGGAGTTCGGGTCGGGCGGGCGGGAGGGCGCGTTCCAGGGAGCGGGCCCCCAGGTGTCATGAACATCGTGTGCCTCCCTCCGACCTATCCATGACTTCTGGAACTTCTGGCAGGAAGAAACGTCGCCGATCTCCGTCCCCTGCTGATCGACCCCGTCTTGCTTCTCCTCACCTCAGGATGAGCCCCCCTCCTTCGCAGGGTTCCACGGTCTTCAGGGCCAAACGCCGTCCTGCCCCGCCTGCCGAGGAGGTCGTTCTCCATCCTGCACCATCTTCAGCCTCTGGTGGGGTGGAGTTCGAGCCTCTGCCTGCCTCCCAGCCTGTGAGGGGTCCCGGCCTCTTCCCTATGGCGGGCCCGGCTGTGGTGGTCCCGGCGGCGATGCCCTCCACGCCTCCTCCTCAACCTGGGGGTTCCGACGCCTCGATCCCTTGTGGCCAGCAGTCTCCTCCTCGTCTCCCTGACCATTTAGACGATGTTCTTGAGATGGAGGTTGCGGATTTTGATCGGCTGGAGGACGAGGATATGGGGGTCGACTCGTCTTCGGACGGTGCACCTGATTCGGGCCAGGAGGACCCCGACGTGGCGGCACAGTCCTCTCCACCGTCCCCTGAGTTTCTCCCCCGCTCACGGACCATGGGGCCCGTGGGCCCAGTGAGGCTGGTTCCCTGTCTCCTCTACAGACGTCCTTCCCTCCTGCTGCGGAGACGGTGTTACGGGCGGAGTTGGCGTCTATTCGTCTTGAGATGGCCTCCAATAAGGCAGACATCCTCTCCTCTGTCACGGCGGCCATGGAGGCAGTGGTCTCCCGGTTGGGTACTACTAACCCGGTGCCTCTGCAGACTCCGCTTGTGGCTCCTCTCCCACCTGTTGCCGACCACATCCCATCTCGGCCTGCTCTCCCGGTCGTGGTACCGTTGTCATCATCTACTTCATCACCTGCGCCTCCGACACTGCCTACGACTCCTCTCTGGCCCGTTGTTATCTCGGGCCAGGGTTTGGGGTTGTTCTCTCACCTCCTCTCCGTGCCGCCTCTCTCCAAGTTTAAGGTCCCCAAAGTCAAGATGCCATCCCTGTATGGGGATTCTGTTGCTTGGAGAGCTGTGATCGCCTCCACCCTGAGGGGGCGGTCATCCTGCCGACCAGAGAGCGGGCAGTGCCGGAGGGCTGGGCTATCCAGGTGAATGAGAAAAACATCTTCAGGGCCATTACACCACAGGGTCTGGTCCCTGAGGTCGATGTGAGGGTGTACCGTATCTGGCAAGACATGCGGTATTTTTCGTATCGTCCGTCGGTCTTGCCTTACACTGGCACCAAGCCTGGGCTGACTACTCCCGCCAAGACCTGTCTGCGGATGTCCACTCCCTCTCTGCCATCTCAGGGACGCCGTACCTCAGGAATGTGCGAGATCGGGACGGGGTCCTGATGCTCGAACTCCCGCACGTCTGTCCGGGTCCCTGGGGTGAATGGATCCGTGAAGCAGTGGAGTTTGGTCAGTCCATGGCTGAGACCTTGCCGGCCATCCCATCCATGGAATCATCTTTTCTGTCGGGCATGCTCCTTACCTCCTCGGGCTTCCCTCTGCCTGTGTGGGAGTGGCTCAATGCTCCCAAACTGTCGGTGGGCCCCCTTTCCGTGTTCCTTTTTCACGGCACCGGAGAAGGCACCACTGGACCGGGACTTTAAGTTCCGTCAGCGAGCGGCGCGCCAACTTTCAACTCTTCTTGCTCAGTTGGAACTGGCGCGGGTTCACCTCCGCCTTATGAGTCGCTGGAATCGGCTGATCATCGCCAAGGTTTTGAGCATGTCCGACGGATCACCCTGCAGCTTGCCCTCAACCCTGTTCAGGACATCCGCCACTCCCTCCATGAAGCCACTCGTTGCCGTCAACAACTTCGGGTGGCTTTCTGTAAGAAGGCCCCTGCCGACGTCCGCAACCGCCTCCTACTGACTGACCTTCTGACCCCTGGACTGTTCCCTGAGGAGGCTTGGCAAGGGGCTTTCTTACTGGCACAGAGTGACACATACTCTGCTCAACGGAAGGTGGTGGCGAAGCCCACTTCATCCTCCTCCACCCGCGGACGCGGGGGCAGGTCTGTCGCCGGCAGAGGGCGCCAGGCTAGAGGTGTGGCCAGGGGACTGGCTCACAGGGGGCGTGGTGTACCCGCCTTCCGTGGTCGTCGGTCCCCAGATCGCCATCCCCGTCAAGAGGGGATGCGGCGCTGGCAGGCGCAGGGCCCCAGTTCCTCCGCTGCCAGACACAGCCTGGAGGGGGATAGGCCGGAGCGCGAGGCTCGTCCATCGTTTTGGCGGGGCGGGGGGACGTCTGGAGGAGGACGTGGTGGCTCTAGTTCCCACTACGATAAGTCCAAGAGGGGCTCCGCGCCAAAAAATGCGTAGTTCCTCCTGGCCAGTCCCCTCTTCCCTCGCCCGACCATCTCGTCGAAGCGGTGATGGGCCTGACACAAGGCGCCCGCACCGGCTTCTTCGCCCCCACTACCGGCAATGGCCCCGCCGGTCGTGGGCGCGTCGGGTGGTCAAGAAGGGTCTGACTTGGAGGTGGAGGTCCAGGCCTCCTCTCAGGTGCCCTCCCCGACAGCGACCAGTGTCTCAGGAAGTGGCCCAAGTGATCATGTCCATACACGAGGAAGGCGTTATCAAGGAAATATCTTCTACACAAAAGGTATTTCTATCTCATGTGTTTCTGGTCCCAAAGAAGGACTGCGCTGCTATGAGGCCGGTGGTAGATCTCTCAGTCCTCAACTCTCACATTGTGAACACCCGTTTCCGCATGCTCACCATCAACCAGGTACGCCTGGCACTCAAGCCCTTGTCTTGGGTGGTCACCCTGGATCTGAAGGATGCTTATTGGCTTGTGCCGATGGCCCCTCGGTTCCAGGGCTGCCTAGCACTGCAGTCGGATCAACGGGTGTTCCAATTCACCAGACTACCATTCGGCCTCAACATAGCACCGCGGGTCTTCACCAAACTGGTGAAGCAGGCTCTGACCCCCTTGCTCATACAAGGGATTCAGATCCTGTTTTACCTGGACGATTGACTCATCTCCGCAGACTCTCTCACACACTGTGTACAAGACACGCTCACTGTAGTCAGACATATCACAAACCTGGGGTTCAAACTAAACATTCCCAAGTCCTGCCTCTCACCGTCACGAGAAGTGACGTGGGTGGGCTTGCACTGGGATCTCCAAAGCGCCACCGTTTCCCAGAGTCGAGTGAATGCGGCGAAACTTCGAAGGAAGCTCTTTGTCGTGTTGCACTCGATCTCGATAACACGAAAAATCTGGGACTCCCTACTAAGGTCTTTGAATTGGGCGTCTCTGACCGTGCCCTTGGGCCGGCTCCGACTAAAACGCCGCATTCAGCTGGGCAACAGGCACTTCCCTATCTCGACCCCTTACCGTTTGTGGACGGTACCGCGCTCAATACATCTGAGACTGACACACTGGGTCGCTCGGGGCACACTCTCTGCGGCTGTGCCCTGGACTGCTCCTCCGCCGACCATCTGGGTAGACACAGATGCATCGAGCGAGGTGGGGTGGGGCTATCAATCAGACATGGGACATCAAAACCACGGCAGGTGGTCGGGGCTCTCACACTTCCACATCAATGCCCTGGAACTGTTGGTACCGTTGTTCTTCCTGCGGGATCACGGACTGGCCCTCACGAGCAAGTCGGTGGCCTTCAGGATGGACAACATGTCCGCGGTTCATTGTATCCAAAAGCAGGGCTCCTCCAGGTCTGTTGTGCTCCAAGACCTGGCGGAGAAATTGTTTTACCTGGCCGATCATTACAGCATCACCCTGCATGCGACTTACCTGCCCGGGACGGCCAATCTTTGGGCGGATGCTTTGTCGAGAGGACAGAGCACCAAGGTAGAATGGTCAATAAGACAAAGCGTTTTCGACGACCTCGCAGCCTCCTGGGGCCATCCGCAGGTGGACTTGTTCGCCTCCTCAGGGACGAACAAGCTGCCGGACTACCTCACCCGCTGGACTTGTACTCAGGCGGGGGGGCCGGATGCCTTCAGCGAGGACTGGAGCAGGTGGCAGTCGATTTACGCTTTTCCACCGCCCGACGCACTGCTTATGTGCAAAGTCCTACACAGGCTGAGAGAGTACCGTGGCAAGGTTTGGTTAATCGCGCCCCTCTGGCCGGCCCAAGCCTGGTATGCTCAGCTGAAGCGATGGTGCCCGAGTCCCGTTCCCCTGTCTGTCTCAGACTTCCACTTGGGACAGATTGGAGACCTAGGGACCTCGTTGGCATTCGCATCGTGGATGTTTGTGAGGCAGGGTGGTTACCGAAATATGGACGTTGCTTGACTGATATGCTTAATCAGCACTGGACTAAGGCTACTTGGAAGACTTACGAGTCTCATTGGAATACTTTCACTAAATGGATCAATGACACCGAACAAACAGTTCCGTCGGTTGCGTTAGTCTTCCATTACCTTAATCACTTGTTTGCGACACGCACATACATGTACAACACCATTAAGAACCACCTGTCCGCTATTAGGGAGCCTTTTGAGACCTTGATGGGGCTGGTGCTCCCTCACAAGGAGCTGTCTTTTTTCATGAAAGCCTGCTTTAGGCTCAGACCGCCCCCACGCAAGATACCGCCTCAATGGTCTCTGGCGAAGGCTCTCAGGCTCCTTAGCTCACCCATCTACACCACTAACCCAACACCTGTTCATCTGCTTGATAAAACTTTGTTTCTTTTAGCGTTGGCTACAGGAGAGAGGGTCTCGGAGTTGGCTGCCATGTCGAGGGCCCCGAATTGCATGAGTTTTTCGCCTTCCTTGGGGTCAGTCACTTTGGCCCCTTCCGTTCATTTTGTGGCCAAGAATGAACGTGAGGCGCACATTTTTAAGCCGTTTACTGTACCGGCTTTAAAATCTGGGAGCACGCATCATCCGCTATGCCCGGTCAGAGCCTTGCATACGTATGTGCGTGCCGCTGTGCCGACGTCGGGGACGGCGCTCTGGTTGGCCCCTAAGACAGGGACACGGTTAGGCAAACGTGCTGTGGGACTTCATTTACGCCATGTCATTACTGCGAGTAATCCCCTTACGAAGGGCTCCGCTCATGATGTCCGCTCTTATGCAGCGACTGTGAGATTTCTCAACAATTCATCACTTTCGGATATAGCCGACACAGGGTTATGGTCCTCCCACAGCACTTTTGTCTCATCGTACCTGTCCATGTCCACTGCCAGGCCAGGTGTGCCTTGTGTTGCGTTAGGCCAATGTGTCACGTGATTCATCTCCATCCTGTGTCTCTTCTCATCCCATACTGTATTTTCTTCCTTTCCCTACACTGGGGGGGGGGGGGGTCATTTTGTATGATTGTACAATGCCTTTCTCTCTTTCATTTTACATGTATGTCATCCCTGTTTAGTATTACGGTTATCTCTCTTACTTCTTTACGTATAGACTCTACTGTCATGGGGTTACTTGTTTGGTATGTCTATGCCTCATACCCAGTTTTTGTAATTAAAGAGTGTCCTTGGAGATCTTCCGCCTACTGTGCCTTGCCTTCAGATTCTTGTCTTCATGTCCAACTTGCCTTCATTCTTCCCAGATTGGTGTGCCATTCTCCGGTCGACATGACCTATTCCTTAGCCTGCTGCGGCACTTTTAAGACCCTAGACTGATACTGGTCACATGTACTTCCTTAATATGCACCGTACTGTTACGCTCTTTTTCTGATAATAAACTGATTTGTTTATTTGTGTCTTTTCTTGGTCCTCTGCTTGTGCTACGGCTTGGGGTTTATGGTTTATTGGATGTCCGCCTCCAATTTGGGATTCAAGCCCTACGTTGGAAACGTAGAGACTGCTACTAAATTGGGAGGTTTGACGACCTCCCTTATAACCAAATAAGGAAAACTTCTTATTTGGTAGCAGTCTCGGAGTATCCAACGACAGAGTATCCCGCCCTCATGCCGATCCCCTGCCCATCCAATCTAAACTGATTACTTGATACCTCGATACTTTGGCAGGTCCTGGCGCAGGCTCATAGAACATGGAGCATGGCTCAGAGGAGAGCAGCTAGATTAAATGGGTAACTATAACAATTCTTTCTCTCCTTCGCTATCTCTTCTTTCCTAGTCGTCTCGGAGTGTGTACAACGTGCCTAGTAGTGAATTGAGGTGCAACTCTAGAGATTATTTGGTTACTTCGCGTGAGTACCGATAAATCGGCCCGCTGTGGTAGCGGCTGAGATCAAAAGCCCTACGTTGGATACTCCGAGACTGCTACCAAATAAGAGGTTTTCCTTATTTGGTTATAAGGGAGGTCGTCAAACCTCCCAATATTTACTAATTGATTTCTTCATAAAAATCTATGGAACTAATCAATATGGGAATTGCATCTATGCGAGACACAAAATATCTGAAAAAGAAAATGAGAAAGATGGATATTATTGCAACCAATCATTTTACACTTGTTTAATCGAAGTCCTTTTTTCTAGTTATTAAAAACGTATTCTAGGGTGTATTATATGATATATAGAAGCAATAGAACTGCTAAAATTATCTGGGAAGTGTATATTAAACCAAATACAAAACTAAGAGCAGTGGGAGGGTGGAGCCTTGGAGGAGGAGAGAATCCTAAAGAAAATGGATATTTGAGCACAGACTAAACCAAAAATACACTAATGTATTTACATAGCTGGTCATTAACTTAACTTAACCTAACCTAACCTAACCTACGTAATTGTTTAATCGAAGGCCTTTTTTCTAGTTATTAAAAACGTATTCTATGGTGTATTATATGATATATAGAAGCAATAGAACTGTTAAAATTACTGGGAAGTGTATATTAAACCAAATACTAGTGCGCGGTATTAGAGTAAGTCCACGGATGTGTGTTTACATTTTGGGTATGGAGCGAACCTGTTGCCTACTCTAACAGCTCCGTTGTATGCGTATTTCTTTAATTGACCGACCGTAATTGTTTAATCGAAGGCCTTTTTCGTAATTGTTTAGTAGGCCTTTTTTTCTAGTTATTAAAAACGTATTCTATGGTGTATTATATGATATATAGAAGCAATAGAACTTAAAATGACCTGGGTAGTGTATATTAAACCAAACATAAAACTTTGAATAATGAGGTAATAGATATGTTTTTTATCACTTTTCAACCCAAGACCAGCGGGGGTCTGGGGGCGGCAGCCCCCAGGATGCCCAGGTTAGGTTAGGTTAGGTTAGGGTAATTGTTTAATCGAAGGCCTTTTTTCTAGTTAGTAAAAACGTATTTGCACTATGAGTAGTTGGTATGCCACGTTTTTCAAGCAAACGTGATATATTCTGATTGAGATTCCCAACTTAGGGATCAGCGCTTATATATAGTAGTAAACACAGGTCAAGGTCAAGACCACGTCACACTGTAGCTCCATACATTATCAAGTGTTTCTCGTAAAGAAAGTGCAATCGGTGATTACCAAAGACAGAATAACCTACATAAACACTTAGTGAGTGCACACATACAAGAAACAAAGTCCGAAACAGAAGGATTGAAGTGAAATTAAGAGAAAAAAAAACAGTGACTAAGAACATGCCGCCAACAATGGACGGGGATCAAAACAAATCCGACCCAGAGTGCCCCGACTGCGGAATCAAGTTCGCAGGTGAAAAAAATGCAATCCAATGCGACTACTGCCGGGATTGGCTGCACTATTTCTGCACAGAACTCCCTGCCTATCAAATTCTCAACTATGCAAAAACGCCAAGGAAATTCATGTGCAAAACATGCTGCCTAACAAAGTTTGACACAAAAGGTGAGTGGGTGGCCGAGGCAGAAGCAGCCGTTCTCCAACACAAGGAACGAATAACCAATTCTGGAGCGATAAGTAAGGTAAGAAAATTCCCTGTTCAGCTCCAGAGCAACAAAGCTGTAACCAACACGCCAGCTGACAACACACCAACAACCAAAGAATTAACTGGGGACACTGACCTAGGCCAAGGCCTACCCAAAAGCCCAGAAGTAGCCGTAGGAAAGAGTGACGGGGACAACCCCCATACCAGTACCGGTACCACAACAAACGGGGCTATAGGCCTAGATCTAGGTCTGGGGAACACACCAGGAAATATTAGCATCACAATGCCAGATGCCCATAGCCTCCCCCCCGCAACACTAGCAGACACGGCAGAGCCTCCTCAAAATGCAGCAAGACAGGTGAGGTCGGGGACCCCAACGAGCGCACAGCCCACATGCAACGGATGCAGCCATAATGCTCCTACATACAGAAGAACAGGTGAGGTTAGTGCTGTAAATACAAATTCATGGAGACCTAGGCCCAGAGCTGAATACTGGGGCACCGATATTAGGAGGAAAAGCATGGAAGTATGCAATTTCTACCTAAGAAATGAATGCCGATATGGAGTAGTGGGCATGGGATGCAAACAAGACCACCCAAAAATATGTGCAAAATTCATGAAGCACGGGCTGGATGGAAGAATCGGTTGCAAGCGTGGATGGAAGTGCATCGACTACCACCCATATGTATGCAGAATCTCACTCAACAAAAGGGCATGTACTATGAGAGACTGCAATCTTCCACACATAAAGGGAACCAAAATACTGACGCCCAGAAACAACGTCAACAAACCAAGGGAACACGCTACAGGACACATTCAAAGGGAAATTGCTTACACACCAACACATGAGGAAAAATTAGAAAGCCAACGCAATGCCCTCAGAAGCTGGCCAACCATCCAGCAAACTCACAAGGTCAGACCAGCAGCGGTACACACGGCTATGCCCGACCAAGGTGCTTTTTTAGAGGTAGTAATGGGACGTCTTCTGGAAGTGGAAAAACGGTCTCAAGTGATAATGGAGAGATTCCTAGCTCAAACCGAGGGGCCAGACATGAACCACAGAGGAAGGTGCAACTACCACTAACTAGTTTTTTTGTGGGCAACATCAGAGGACTTTACCCACGAAACAATCAATGTAAAGTCCCTATGTTGGAAGAAATTGCAGAGGAAGACAACTCAATTTTTCTAGCCCTCACAGAAACACACCTGAATGAAAACATTTTGAATGCAGAGATCAATATCCATAATTTCACTCTATTCAGAGCCGACAGAGAGGACAGAAGCCACGGAGGAGTAGCACTCTACCTAAGGGAGGATATGGCTGCAAATACTGAAACTTTAGTTGCATTCTCAAACGGCACAACAGAGCTACTAGCAGTACACATAAGACAAACCGACATGCTCATCATAATTTTGTACCGACCTCCAAACACCACAGGGGAAATTTTCAAGGAGGTCACAGAGAAGATACAATCACTCCTACAAAATCTTCCAACTCCCGCTACAGATGTCATCATCACAGGAGATTTCAACCTGCCCATCATCAATTGGGCAACCATGAAAATAGATGGAGGAACCAGGGATGAAAAACAGCAAGCCAAGGAGCTAATGACTATCATGGACACTGCATACATGAAGCAATACATCGAGGAACCCACAAGAGGCAACAACACACTGGACTTACTATTTGGCAACAACTTCGACCTGGTACACTCGTACGAAACTGTAAAAACTATAATGTCCGACCACAGCCTCATCAAAGTTAGAACCCCCACACCAGCCGTCACACCACCAAGAAGATGTCAACAGGAATCAGGCCAAATACCCTGCACCTCTCTGAAAGATCTCAACTTCTACAGCAAAGATATAGACTGGGACAGACTGAGAGCAGAACTGGCAGGAACTGATTGGAGGGCACTATTCGAAGATAAAAACGTCGACGAAACTCTCAGTATCCTCCAGAAACAATGCCTGGAGACCTGTAAAAACACCATACCACCCAAATCAAGCAGGAAGCAGAGCAAGCAGATTCCCAGAGATAGAAAAATACTAATGAAGAAAAGGACGTACTTGAGAGCCAAGCAAAGGAAGACCAGCTATGCGCACAATATCACCAAACTACAAGAAGAGCTCGATGAAGTTGAACGTAAACTCATCCAGTCACACCAAGAGCAAAGAACACGCGATGAACTCCAAGCAGTTGCAAACATACGAGTAAATAGCAAATTCTTCTATGCATACGCAAAAAGGAGACTCAGGAACACCTCAACAATAGGACCACTTGCAAAACCTACGAGTGAACTTGAGAGTGACCCAACCGAAATGGCCGAGATACTCAAACAGCAGTACGAAAGTGTCTTCAGCCCGCCAAATGAAGACAAGAAAATCGAGAATGCAACGACCTTCTTTGGCAACGCTCCAGGGACACCACATCAACTCTCCTCGGTAACAGTATCAACAGAGGACATAATAGCAGCCATCGACAAGATTGGACCAAACTCTGCGGCAGGACCAGACGGCTTTCATGCCCAACTGCTAAAAAACTGCAAACATCAGCTAGCCTTGCCTCTAAAACTGCTGTGGAGCAAG
>JBAKBP010010904.1:0-75218 GCA_037953745.1 Lithodes maja | reverse complement strand
CTCCACCACTAACTATTCCTTGTAACTCTCCCTCCCTCCCTCCCTCCCTCCTCCACCACCACTAACTATTCCTTGTAACTCTCCCTCCTCCTCCTCCACCACTAACTATTCCTTGTAACTCTCCCTCCCTCCCTCCCTCCTCCTCCACCACTAAGTATTCCTTGTAACTCTCCCTCCCTCCCTCCTCCTCCACCACTAAGTATTCCTTGTAACTCTCCCTCCCTCCTCCTCCACCACCACTCTCCTTTGATACATTGCCGGGTGTATGAATGCCAATCGTGCCTCTGTGATCGGCGGGGATGAGGCGCACGGTAAAGGAGGCAAAAATATATAAAAACATGAAGCCTCCAGGGAATGTTACCGCCTCTCGTGTTCACCCGCGGTATCTTGTGTATTTGTTTGTTAGTTTGTTGGTTTCTCTTTCATTCTCTCATCTCTCTCTCTCTCTCTCTCTCTCTCCATTGAGGGGGTATTAGTAGCTTTTTATGGACCCCCTTCTACTAGTCCATGAGCCAAGACCCGAATTTTGGGATATCGGTACCACCCGGGGTGACTAATTCTCTTAGGTGTTTTTAGCTTGCTACATGTCTCTAGTTTATGTTTTGATATGATAGCCCTTGCACATTGGTAGCTTAATGGTCGTTATCACTTCTTAAATAGACATACCCTACCGAAAATTCCGAAATTTTTTAAAATGTCAAATTTGGGGACAGGAATGCCTAAATGTCAACAAAATGCATATAGTAATTGTCACATTTAATACAAGTCCTGTAAATACACACTAAGCATGCCATGGGCTTGTACATACTATTATGGCAAATTACTACTCCTAAATATCATCTACATCAGACTCGGAATCTGACTGTTGTGCCACCGGCTCTTCTTCAATAGCCGTGTTCTGACATGTCTGTAACCTGCACATGTCCGTGCATTTTAGACCATTGCTGAGGCAAGTACACTTAGGGAGTTCGCATGACCGCACACACTTGCAAGACAGTAGCTGCATAACAGCATCTGGTGCTGGTGAGCCTCGCATCCAGTTGACGGCAAGCTTACCGTCCTCATCTGTCATCCAACCGCAGTCTGTTGGGTTCGCAACAAATGGCTGGCTCTGAAGACTTCTCCTCCAGATCGCAGCCTAGTAGTTTGCACGCAGTGCATGCATGAAGAGGCAGTCCTCACAAGGAGGGAGTTGACTTGACTCTACCTCTCCACGTCTTGCACAGAACAGCTCATACCGAAGCTTGTTTACCTTAGTTGTGTGGGTAGATGGTAGGTACATGTGGCAGGTGATTTCCTGTAGCTTCTCAAAGAGTTCAGGAGACACTTCCCATGAGCGTCCAAGTTCGTGAAAAGCATCCTGGTATGTCTTGTCCATCTTCACCTGCTCGAGTGTCGTCATCTTCCCTCGGCCAGCGAATGCACTGACGGTATCACAGCCTGTAAAGGCATGCATACCAATCAATGAATCACACACGCTGCCTCCCAGTGTGCGGCTCAGTGTGGTGATATCCAGGAATCTTGTCCGGTTCTTCATCCCGCACTTCTGGAACAGATGGGATGGGATCTTGTGGCACATGCCAAGACACAACACCATGATGTCTGTATCTTCTGCAGTGATGATGACAGACTTGTTCCCAGATTCTGCTGCATGAAGTGCATGGAGAAGAAGGCGTGTGTCTGCTTCTTCTTGAGTTGACTTAAGCTCAGGAGCCTCTTCCCACTGCTCTTTGGTGATCTTGAAGCAGCGCTGCTCACATGTGACATACAGCTCCTTGTCCTTGAGCTTCTCCCTGTGCTGTGGTGCCTTCCATTCTTCTACCAAGAACTTGATAAGACTTGCCTTGTTGGAGGAACTACCGAGTAACTTTCTCCACTGCTGGATGTTGTGCCCAGGTTGAATGTTCTTGAAATGAATTCCTGTGCCTGCACTTCTTTTGGCTCGTTCTGCATCCTTGATGGATGTCTCCTTGTAGATATCAAACACAACATCAATGCGCCTGCTCTTAGCACCTTCATGAACAGCGTGACTCAGTGCTGTACCTGCAAGCTGTGAAAAAGTTTTGTCGTTTCCCTTCAGTTTGTGGACCAGGCTCATCCCATCAATTATGGTAGCAGAGGGCTCGGGTATCACTTCTGCAGGAGAAACATTCCTCTCTAACTCCTTTGCTAGGGCAGCCTTGTTGGTCTTGCGGAGAGACCCATCACCGCTGGCAAGTGCCCAAGGCAAAGGCCCAAGGGGATGAGCCAAGACATCACTCATTTTGAGCTTTCTGTTCTCGGCAACAAGGATCATCTGGCCAAATAGGTTCCTGTCAGCCTTTAAGATAGCCTCCTTGGCATGGTCTTGTGAGCGTGGCTTCATTCTGATGTTAGTGAACGTTCTCAGTTTCGTCTTCGTCATCGTGTCATGAAACTGTATAGTTGGCGTATCGATCTCCAGGCGCTCTTCCTTGAAGGCTTGATATGCATCCTCTCCTATTCTGTAGGCCCCTAGAAGGTCTTTGACAACTTCTGGTGGTGCCATAGTCGCAGTTGACAAACTGACAAGATCTTCTTGCTCTGCGTTGAAGGGGTTCAACCAGCTGGTCTCCATCAGTTGAACTAAAGATTGGACATCGGCCTCATCTCTTCTAATCCTGGCCATCTGTAGGTCTGGGTGGCTGAAGTCAGTATACTTTTGGCCTACTACCATAGTCCTGAGCTGCCTTAAGTACCTGCTGCGATACTCCGATGTCAGGTAGTACCTGGCGACAGCTCCGCCTTTCAGGCTGACGCCTTTTGTGCCCCCTGGTGTCTGGGTGTCTTTGTTGATCGTCTCTTCGATTGTCTGGTCCACAGGGATCCGTCCAAAGGGATTCTTGCTACCGATCTGGACCGAAAAGCCACCTTGCATGAAGTGTTCATGGACCTCTGGGTGTTCAATGGGCAGTCGAGACATCAAGGCATAGTAGTAGGTTAGGAACCGGGCATAGTTCACTTTGTCATAGGCAAAACACCACGGTATCATCTGTCGGATTGCTCCTAGGTGGAGCATCCAGTTGCCTTCTCTGGAGGCTCGAATTAAGTCCAGCATGATCTCAACCATGTCCAGGTATGACATCCAGAATGCTGAGAGGTTGTGTTCATCTCTGAGGGTCTCAAGATAAACTTGGAAAAGCTTCATGATATGTGTGCATGATTCACTCTCCATCAGCTCTTGAAAGAGTCCCTGAGACACATTGCTGTGAAAGCTGTTGATGTCCTTCAGTGTTTCATCTAGATGGTGTATGTCCGTTGAATGGTTTTCTTCTAGCCATGAAAGGAAGCCTTTCCATGCAAGCCTCATCAGTGCTTCATACACGAGCTTGTGTAGTCTCACTGCTCTGTTGTACCTCTTGCCGTTCATCACTCCTGACACTGATCCTTCTGCGATGATACCTGATTCCACACACAGATCTCTAAGACCTGCATCTTGAAACCTCTTTCCTATGGTGGAGATGAGATTACAGATTGTGTGGAAGACGCCCATCCTGATGATAATGTTCTTGAACTTCTCTTGTTTCCAGATAACTTCGGCAGCTTTGGCATAGAGTGCTTGATCAAACACGCACACAATCTTGTTAAGCTGTAAGGACTGCATGATAGCATGCGTTTGTTCCAAGATTTCATTAACGGTGGACATTTCTGTTGCGGGAGCATTGATAGTGGGCAGGTAGCTTACAGTGTCCTGAACCACTGCAATGTCTCTGCGCATTTTGATGTTGAACCCAGTCCAACTGCTGATGGACTGGTCCTCATGGTCTGACATTCGAGTAAGAAGCCAGATATGGTTCTTTGTCTTTGAATCCTGGACTTCCTTGGTAGTGTCGACATACGCAGTCTCAATCCTAGGTGGCCCTGCCCGCCGCCCAACATTGTATATTGGCAGCATTGATGATGTCTGAGTGATGCTTCTTATCTTGGACTTGGTAATCTCTGGCAGGACTTTCTCTGGCACAGAGCCTGCAACCTTGGACTGGACAGCAATGCCATTGACTCTATGAGAAGTACCTGCTCCACTTAGGGTCTCTTCAAGTCGGTCAATGTTATCCCAGGCCAGGGTTGTGAACACACCAGGGTAGATATTTGCTGGCAGTGGAATGTCATCCTTTGAGCATTCCAGCTTCTGGATACAAAGGGCTGTATCGATCTCCTCAAACATTGAGTAAGACACACAGTGACCAAGACGATTCAGAGTTCGGATCAGTTCTGTGTTTCCTGTCAAAGACTTTACAGCATTGGTCAGCAGTACGTGCTTGGGTGGTTTTGTCTTGCCACTGGTAACAGCAAAGACCAAGTCACTGCCAAAGGAAGTGGCAAGACGTTGAGCTCTTTCAGAGGGAGTTTCACACTCACACTCTCCTGTCAGCAGGGTGTGCAGGAATTGAGTGACTGCTGCAGGAATGACATTCTGATCTGTATCGGGAGGCCATGGCTGACTCACATCTTGTTTATTGATCTCATTCCTCAGCTGCATTCCTGCTTTGGTTAAGACATCTTCAGAGTTAGCTGCTCTTGCTTCTTGCAGGTCTTTTGCCATTTTGTGTGCTTGCCGGGCAAGGTCGTCCATTGAGAGGCTACGTGGATAGATTAGAAGCTTTCCTTTCTCATCTGGGACAAAGCGTAGTGATTCTCAAAACTCGGTTTCAATCTTTCGGCGAACATGTTTCTTTGTCGCTGGTTTCAGTTGGATAATACCACGGGACATCATGGATCTCTCAAGCCTAGATGTGAGGTTTGTCATAGGCAGTACCTCTGGGTTGGGGAATAATTTGGTCCTTATATACAAGCAGAGTTCCTCGAGGGCTTCTGTCTCAACCTCTTCGTAGCGTGCTTCCTCGCTTTCTTCCTGATTTTCACCTGCACCCGACCTGGCGGCCGCTGGGAAATCATCTTTTGTGAAGAGTTTGTAGCACGACTTGTGGTAGTGACCCTCTGCAGCAACAAGGTCTCTGCTAACTAAACCAAGGATTCTCTGGTTGAGTTTCCTTATTGCTGCTCTGCGAATCTTCTCATCTGCTCGTAGCTCAACACACTGTATGAGTGGCTCCCTTGTCTTTGTTGTTTTTATGTACTTGCTTGACTTCTCGCAGAAGATACATCCTTTGGCATACACCCTGCTAGTATTAGGGGCATCCCTTGATGCCCTCCTCCTGGGGTCGACGCTTGCTGATTCTATCTTGACACCCTTGGCAAGGATAGAATCCAGTGACTTCTTCATTGTGAAGAGACTACGACATTTACGGTGATAATGTATGTGTGGTATTCCTCCTTCTTCAAGGCCCTTGGCTGCTTCCAGGACTGGATCATGCTGCCTGATTTCTGCAGCCCTGAGCAATGTGTTCCAGGAGTCCAAATCCTGTGGTGACACCAGAGCATCGCTGTCATCATCAGAGCAGTGGATGATACAGTCGATCCGTGCTCTCTTCCTCGCAGATGGTTCCATCCTGCCGTCAAACAGTCGACACACACCTGCAAAAAATATCACCATTAAACCATGAACAAACAAACACATTACATGGAAACCACTCTACATATGTTTGCTCCTTCCAATAATAAATTATCCCCAAAATATAACCAAAAATCCCCAAATATGAAATAAACCCCTAAATATGGAGAAACTTGAAATACACATCGGAATAATTCTTGTAGAGAATCAAATAAGCTACAAGAGCTGTTAGAATATATTTTTCAATGTTCCCCATATTTAAGGATTTATTCTAGATTTAGAGGAAAATACCCAAAATATAGAGTATATTCCGAAATATGAGGAAATTTGAAAAATACCTAGGAACAACTCTGGTAGAGAATATAATTCTACATAGGTGTTCAAAGTTTCGCGATGATTGTGTGATGGATTTTAAAGAAAATGAGGAAAACGCCGAGCGTCACGCTAAAAATCTTTATTTTTGGGTAGCGCCCCTATTGCATCAAAAAAATTAGACTAAGCTACCAGTGCGAGAAGGCTATCATATCTTAATGTACTTACAGTCACTCTATAAACATTTTAGTACCATTCGTGTTTAGTCACCCCAGGTGGTACCGATATCTGGCCTGGCTCATGGACTATACCTCATGTTTAACATAATAGTTTTTGAAATTTTAAGACGTTCGTTCCATTAGTTTGGCGATTTTGAAACCTTTCGCCCTATTTATTTGGCAATATTAAGACCTTTCGTGCCATTTAGGTGTCGATTTCTTGTCTGGTGAGCGATAGCGACCCTGTAACTTTGGATGGAATCGGCCTTTGGCCGGGACATTTTTCTATCGAAAAATGTACAAATATATCTTGAAAGGGGGTCTAGGTTATTTTGTGTAAGCTTGATGGAGGTCTAGCGAGGAAACTCAAAAATATATAAATAAATAAATGAATAGGCCAAAAAACCAGTTTCTTGTGGCTCTGCCGTAGTACTCACCACCAGGACCTCTTCATAAACAGGTAACATGGTCTCCGATGATCATACCTGCAAAATAGAAACACAAAAATGAGATCAACTTGACTAATATATATTACTGGACAATATACCCAAACCGGAGCCATTTTGTTTGAAGACTTGAATGACTATGAGGAGGAATACAAGACAATTAACATGAACTAGCATTGTTTTGGTCATGTTATCATTCCCAAAGACATCATTTGAACTATAAACCATAAATTCTATCTTTACATATACGATAATAAAGACTAAATATAATGGACTTGGCTTTCCTTTAACACACTCAAACAACATGTGATTAACTCTCCTCTTTATTTTATTCTAGCTATATTTAGACGATTGTATGCAGTTTAAGAGGGATGTGTGGTAGTAAAAAGGGTTAAGTGAGAGAGTTCGAAGCCTGTTAACAGCTGGAGGCCCTTTTTAAACTGAATAAAATCGTCTAATAAAAGCCAGAAGAAAGTATAAAAAGACGTCGCCGGTAGAGAAGGGGTTAATTTAATAGAGGGCATTCAAATAGACAAATCTGATATTTCTGGTAGAGTTCTCAAGGCCACAGCGACCAAGTGCAAATACGCCACATAAAGGGGTGGGTTTATTTGTCTGGGCCCCTTCTCCCTCATGTTTAGCCCCATTAGTTTTGAGATTTTGAGACGTCCGCTCCATTAGCTTGGCAATAAGACCAAGACAGAAAGAGGTCACGTCTCTGAGCTGATAACGTGATGCAGGTGGAATAGGAGGAGGTGGTGGTGGGAGATAAGAGGTGTCTTGTTTTCCCACCAACACCTAATAATATACACGTGGAAAATCGCAGAGGGTTTAGCAAGATATACAGTACAAGGTATGGTCACCAGATGCCCCAAACTCGTCTGACCCGCGCAGGTGACGTAGACTCGGCCCCTGACCTCCCGCCCTCAGTATTTACCCTCCTTTGATTTGTGTAGGTCGCGCACATCTCTCCAGAATCAAGTGAAGTTATTTAAGCAAAGCCTCGATGTTTTACTGTGTTGTTTTTGCTTAAGCAAGTGTACAGACATGCCCAACAACTGTGCAGTGTTTGGCTGTTTCTCAAACAAGAAAAAAGCAAGTGATAAGCATATTACTTTTCACTCCTTCCCCACGACGAAACAAAGAACAAATGGATTCACCTGTGTAAGAGATCAGACTATATTAATGATGCTATTGCAAGGATATGCAGTTTGCATTTTGAGACAACTGCATTTGAAAGAAATCTTAAATATGAATTATTAGGCCTAAACAAAGCTATAATACATCCTGAACAATAATGAACAATAGATACATTTTAAAAGCACCTCACGTTGTGAGCGGTGGTATTCCAACACAGTGAACACTTGTAGATATATCATTCATATTTTGTTCTACTTCGGTTAGAACACATAGTATACTGTATAATCTATAGGATTTTTGTTCATGTGCATACTTGTTATATGCTACTACCTGCAACTGCTTATGATTATCTCTCTCTCTCTCTCTCTCTCTCTCTCTCTCTCTCTCTCTCTCTCTCTCTCTCTCTCTCTCTCTCTCTCTCTCTCTCTCTTTCCACCTGAAGCTATAGGACCTGAAACTTTTATTGCATTTCCATTACTTTAACCTAGCATATGTGTTATGTAGTAATAAAACAAAACGAACATAAAGTGATATATATATATATATATATATATATATATATATAGCTTAAAATATTTATTAGAGAGAGTACAAAGGAGTACAAAGGAAATCAAGCAACAACAGGTCTAGTGACCCTTCTAGGCTGCTTGTCCTCCAAAACACTGAGGATCAAGTGTCCAAACAGTGGTTTAGAGTGGGTAAGGGAACATTGGAAAGGGAACTACTGCCCTAGAACTAATGTCCGTGGCAGGATTAGGAAGTTAGTAGGGGACAGATGGGTTAGTAACTGAGGGGGGTATACAATAAAGTTATTCATTTACAAGCGCAGTCAGTCACGGGTTTGATGCGAGATATTTGTCTAAGCGGAGTTTAAATGAATCAACGGTGCTGCAGTCTATAACGTCTCGGGGAAGCCCATTCCACAAGTTGACAACTCGATTGAAGAAGAAATTCTTAGATTCGTGTGAGTTAAAAGATTTACCAATAATTTTGCAACCGTTTCCCCGCGTGTAATTAGATTGGTCGATAGTGAAGTACTTACTACAGTTCATATTGTCGATGCCTTTGATGATTTTGAACACTTGAATTAAGTCGCCTCTTAATCTGCGCTGGGTTAAAGGAAATAGATTTAATTCTCTAAGACGCTCTTCGTATGGTTTGTTCTTTAGGCTAGGTATCATTTTGGTAACTCTACGTTGAACTCGTTCTAGCTTGTTTATATCTTTTTGGTAATAAGGGCACCAGGATTGAACGCAGTATTCCAGAAGAGGGCGGACTAAGGAATTGTAAAGGGTTAGGATAACATCTTTGGATTTATGCTCAAATGACCTGCCTATAAAGCCAATTATTTTGTTTGCCTTCTTAACAACTTCTGAACATTGTTGACTCGGTTTTAGGTTACTCGATATTGTTACTCCCAGATCGGTTTCTTTGTTTACATTCTTAAGCCGAGTGCCATTCATCGAATAGTTTGCTTTCTCATTTAGGTATCCGATATGTAGTACTTTACATTTATCCGCATTGAAACTCATTTGCCAAATTTGGGCCCAACATGACAATTTATCTAGATTGTGTTGCATATCGTCAACTTGTTCTTTTGAGAGTACGCTATTTGCAATTTTTGTATCGTCAGCAAATTTCGAGACTGTACAGGTGAGACCCTCATCTATGTCGTTGATGTAAATTAGAAAGAGAATTGGTCCTAGTACCGATCCCTGGGGTACCCCACTACTTACATTGGTCCATTTAGATGCCTTACCGTTTATGACTACCCTTTGCTTTCTGTCGCTGAGCCAATTTTCTATCCATTTCAACACACCGTCTTGTATTCCATGCGCTTTTAGTTTTAGCAGTAATCGTTTGTGGGGAACTTTGTCAAAGGCCTTTTGAAAATCAAGGTATATAATATCTACAGCTTTACTCTCATCGTAGAGGTTGAAGATATCGTGGAAGAAGTCTAAGAGGTTTGTTAAACAGGAACGTTTTTTACGAAAGCCGTGTTGAGTATCTTTAAGTAAGTTATTTGCCTCTAAGTGATTTACGAGTCTGTCTCTTATGACCGTTTCTAGCATTTTACATACAATTGAGGTTAAGCTAATTGGACGATAGTTACTGGGTAGGGATTTGCTGCCTTTTTTGAATATCGGTGTTATGTTGGCTAGCTTCCACTGATCAGGCATAGTCCCAGACTGCAAGGATTCATTGAATAGCAATGTCAGTGGTTTGGAGAGCTCATCCTTAGCTTCCTTTAGAACTCTAGGTGAGATTGTATCAGGTCCAGGCGTTTTATTTACCTTGAGTTTATCTAAACAATTCAATACTTCTCTCTCTGTAACGGTGATATTGCTTAGAACATCTGAATTATCAATCTGAATCGGCGATGGTGTAGGGATATCACTGAGGTCTTCGGTTGTAAAAACTGATGCAAAGAAGGTATTGAGGGCATTACTCATTTGTACTTCGTCTTTGGTGTATTCTCCATTTTCATCGACTAACGGTCCAACAGTTGAAGTAACTACTTTTTTCTTTCTGATATAACTATAGAATTCTTTCGGGTTTGTTTTACTTTGATTCGCAACATGTAACTCCAGGGTCTTTTTACTTTGCTTAATTAACTTTTTGGCTTTGCGTCGTAGCTCTACAAATTTCACCCGTTCTTCGTCATTTTGTGAGGATTTTAATCTATCATTAGCAAATTTTTTAGCAAGCAGACAGTCTGAAATATCTTTATTCCACCATTTGGGCTTATCATTTTGGCCTGGACGCCGTATTTTCGATGGTATGCAGTCTTGCACTGCCTTAAGGTAAGTGGTTGTGAAACACTCCCAAGATGTATTTATGTCGTTATTGTTAGTCAGAAAGCTCCAGTCAGTTTCTTTAAGTTTTGATTTAAGTTTATGAAAATTTGCTTTCTTGAAATTAGGGACTTTCTCAATGCTGCTATTTGATTTGTTACTAGTAAACTTTAAAGTGAAAGTTATCGTACGATGGTCGCTGTTACTGAATTCATCACCAACATTCAAATTCTCTATTAATTCTTCTTTTGTTGCGAGTACAAGGTCAAGCACATTATTACCACGGGTCGGAGATTGTACAAATTGAAAAAGTGAACTCTCTTGCAAGTTAGCATAGAGGTCGTGTCCAGAGTGTGAAGTAAGAATATCGCCCCATTTAGTCACGGGTAAGTTGAAATCGCCAATAATTACGGTATCTTGTATGTTAGTTATTTCTGCAATTTGTTCATAAATTTCACTGTCAGTTTGCACTGATTGAGATGGGGGTCTGTATAATAAAGCTAGTGTTATTTTA
Source organism: Lithodes maja (assembly GCA_037953745.1). NCBI lineage: Eukaryota > Metazoa > Arthropoda > Malacostraca > Decapoda > Lithodidae > Lithodes > Lithodes maja. The sequence goes on along the minus strand of JBAKBP010010904.1, from coordinate 64,323 downwards.
GTTCCTCGTTTATTATTTAATAGTACGTAAGATATGTCTATATTCGCAATTTGAGGTTTTGACATTAAGACGGGATTAAGACTTTCCTTTATAAAAAACAGAACTCCTCCTCCATTTCTATTGATCCGACTTTTCTCAAACATTGTATAACCAGGAAGCGTATATTCGGCTAAAAAGTCTCTGTCTTCCGTATTTAACCAAGATTCTGTAATGCCGATTATATCATAATGTTCTGTAAACACGATTTCCTCTAGATCTGAAAATTTTTTGCGTATGCTACGAGCATTTACATAAAACACCTTAAGAGTATTAGAGTTGGATGTTACTGATTGTGTATTGTCTGAATTTTCAGTTCGTATTTGACTTACACTACCCTGTCTTGGGTCTGGTTGACCCCGTTTTTTGAATGGAAATCCTTGACTGCATCGTTCAGCAGACGACCAAGACGTGCAGCTCCTACTACATTGAGAGAGAGAGAGAGAGAGAGAGAGAGAGAGAGAGAGAGAGAGAGAGAGAGAGAGAGAGGAGAGAGAGGAGAGGAGAGAGAGAGAGAGAGAGAGAGAGAGATTGATTTTGCCCCGAGGGGGCGAGTTTATTGAGCAGCGCCCCCCATCCTGTGAGGGGACAACCACTAGTAAGGCGATACATACTGCTCAAAGAGCCATTATTCCACTGAAACAACAGCATCGTCGTCTGGTTACATTCATATTTGTGTTTATAAATCAGGTTGGCATTATTCAGATGTGTTATTATAGTTTCCTCATTTAATTTTTTTTTTTTTTTTTAATGAGAGAGAGAGAAGTAGGTAGGTTTGACGGGCCAGTGTGGGCAATCTGTATGACTCCGAGAGAGAAAGAAATAAAGAGTGAGGTCAGGGGGCCGAGCTGACGTCACGGACCTGCGCGTGACCATACCTTGTACTGTATATCTTGGGGTTTAGTACCAAACCTACATACTCCGATAGTCATGAAATTCAGTGATAGGAGAGGCTGGGAATGCGAAATCCCCCGGATGAATAACAGGGGTGCTATGGGCTCTCTGCGTGAGGGCTGGTTATCACACAGAGGCCCACGTCTCTTCAACAAACTCCCACGGCGAGTAAGAGACATGAGGGACATCTCGTTGGACATCTTCAAGAGAGCCCTAGATGTCGAACTGCAAAAAGTGCCAGACGAGCCCATCCTCGCAAGGGAGCGAGCTGTCGCTTCAAACAGTCTACTGCACCAAATCACCACCCATAACGAGGGGCATCGCGCTCCTTGGTGCCGCTAGAAGAGCGGCGAACACATCCAAAGGTAAGGTATCCTCCACCACCATCAATCACCCTATATGTAAATGCTGACCTTAAGGACATACATTACAGAGGGCCTGGTGGAGGGGTGTCAGGGTAATGTGGCGAGGGGCTTGATAAGTAATTAACACAATGGGCGCGCGCGCGCGCACACGCACACACGCACACACACACACACACACACACACCATCTGACTTGCCTAAAGTGGGGTATACAGGAAATTATTGTGTATTGTCCCGCTAATAATATTATTACAGGAAAGTGTTCAGTCAAAGCTATTTAAAAATATGAATGTTTAAACGAAACTTAGAGTTTGTTTTGAGAAATCAGCTGGTAAGGCTGGTGACGTCACATGACAACAACAATGGCTGACATCGAAGCCACGGATATGAGTGGGGAATGTTTTTATGACGAGGAAGGGGATTATTCAGGCTTTCCTGAAGGTAAGGAGGACCAGATCATCTTCCTGAACAGGAATCTGATGGGGCTGATAAAGTGGAGAAAGGAAATGGAGGGGTGGAGGAAGACCATTGGGACTGTAGTGGAAGAGAGCTGTGTCCCGGGGGAGGTTTAAATGATCTAACAGTTAGGGTCAACGAATTGGTATCTGAGAATGTGGCTTTAAAAGAACAGATTAAGGAATACACAGAACATTTAAATGAGAGAGTGAAAGAGATAGATGATGGGTATAGGGAGAGGGCTGAGAGAGAGATTCGTGAATTGAGGGAGGAGAATGCTAGGCTAAAACAAGGAGTGGAAACAAATCAGGACAGGACACAAAAAATGGAGGAAGAGGTATCTCAAATGAAAAATGTCTGGGGTGATCGAGTGGGTGAAGCAGAGGTACAACTAAAAGCAATTATTGAGGAGCAAAAGGGACAGCAGGAGGAGAACCTGAACAAGAGGGTAGTTAATGCCATCAGACAAAATGAGAAACAGGTCAGTGATATTATTGATAAGAAGAGATGTGTAATTATGTTTGGAGATATAGAAGGGGAAATATTAGATAGAAATACGAGAAAGGGTGTGGAGATGAAGAAAGTTGAGAAGATGAGAAAGTTTCAATTTTGGTGTCCTTATTACAGAATGGACATAGATTCATTGGAGAGAGTACAACGTAGAATGACAAAAATGATCCATAATATTAGAAATCTTCCGTATAAAGAAAGGTTGAAGAAATTAGGCTTACATTCGTTGGAGAGACGCAGAGTTAGAGGGGATATGATAGAGGTGTTCAAGTGGGTTAGTGGGATTAACAAAGGGGACATGACAAATGTACTAAAGCTCAGTGATAGCGAAAGAACTCGTACCAATGGTTTCAAATTAGATAAATTTCGTTTCAGAAAAGATATAGGCAAATATTGGTTTGGTAACAGAGTTGTAGATGGGTGGAATGGACTACCAGGTGCTATAGTGGGATTAAAAACGATAGGGAGCTTTAAGATAAAATTGGATAAGCATATGGACGAGAAGGGTTGGGTGTGAAGGGGGATCAGCAGGGTTGGGCCAATCAGCGCTCTGCAGACCCCCGTAATCCTGCGTTAATCTCTAACCGTTTTGGTAAGATGATCCTCAGGGTATTAGAGTGTTGAGCCTATAATTGGGCTTTGTAATTGGGGTTGTGTGGGACAGGGATCTGCCTTGCTTAGGCCAATCGGCCTTCTGCAGACTCCCATTTTCTTATGTTCTTATGTTCTTAAGATGATTGATGTGATGGATAGACAAGATAAGGAGGGATGGAAGAGAGAGGTAGAGGATTGCTGGAGACTAGGGAAATACAAGAAAGAAGAAATGAGGCCAATGAAGATTAGATTTAAGTCAACCAAAGTAGCAGAGGAGGTACTCAGATCCAGCTGGAAGTTTTAAGTCAGGAGGGGGAATACAGAAATGTTAAACTAAGAAAATATCTAAATGCGGAAGAGGGGAAAATTTAGAGAAATAAATAGAGAAGTCAAAGAAAAGAACGATAATAGATCAGAAGTGGAGAAGGGCTTTTTTTTCTACAGAAACATGGATGGGAAAGTAAGGAAGTGGTACCTGAAGAAGGGAGAGAGGATAGGGGCGGAGGGGGGGGAGAAAAGAAGTGGTGGTACAGGAAGAAGGATTGGAGGGAGAGGTGCAACAGGAAGGGGAAATAGTAGGATAAAGACAGGGAATATCAATCATAATGGTAAAAGCAACAGGTGCAAGATGGTCTATAGCAATGTGGATGGGCTGCTATCAAAGAAATTAGAAATAAATTATTACATCAGACAGGAAGAGCCCTTAATATTGTGTCTATGTGAAACTAAACTGAATAAAGGGATAAGTTTGGAGGGAATGGGATGGAACAACTATAATATCTGGAGAAGGGATAGAGAAGACAAGATGGGGGGAGGGGTGCTAATTCTTACACATAATAAATTGAAAACCAGAATGATTGATCTGAATAATAGTAAAGCGGAAATATTAGCAGTAGAATTGATAGATGATGACAATCAAAAGGCGGATATTGTAGTGGCCTACATGCCGCCCTACACAGGGGCTTGGGAAGAGGAGGAATACAAATTTATCAAAGATGAGATGATTATTTGTATTGAAAAATTAACTCGTAGAAACAATGAATTAATTATAGTAGGGGACTTCAACTGTAAAGAGGTGGATTGGGAGCAGAGAGAAGCTGGTAGCAACGTGAACTCGTGGGGGTATAGGCTACTGGATATGGTAACAGAAAATTTATTGGTGCAAAATATAAAGGAAAATACAAGAAGAAGGGGAAATGATGAAGCATCCAGATTGGACCTAATGTTTACTAGAGACCCAGATGTAATTTCTGATATAAAATACTTACCACCTTTAGGTAAGAGCGATCACGTTGTAATGGATATAGAAATCCTATTGGGTTATTCCAATATGGAGGAGAGGGAGGAGCACAAGGAAACTAGGTTTGACTATGCAAAAGGAGACTACCAATCACTGAGACAATACCGGTACTTTAGAGATGTTGACTGGAGTGAAATACATCAGAGAAATAGTGTAGACGAGAAGTATGGAGTATTTAAAACAATATATGAAGAAGGAGTTAATAAATATGTTCCTAAACAAGGTAATAGGTCAGCGAAGGTAAAGGATTGGTTTAATGAAAAATGTAGGAAAGCCAAGGAAAAGAGAGACCAAGCGTGGAAGGCAGCTAGAAAAAGGTGTAATAGAGAAACTTGGAACAGATACAAGAGATTAAGAAATGTATATGCTGCAATCAGGAGACAAGCCAGAGAATATGAGAAGAACATTGTGAAAAAATGTAAGAGTGATCCTAAGCTGTTCTATAGGTTTATAAATAGTAAAATGAAGGTAAGGGATAAAATAGTGAGGTTGAAGGTTGAAGGGACCACTTATGATGACCAGAATATGTGTGAAATTATGAACAATACACTACACTCAGTATATACTAAAGGTGATAACTTTGAAGAAGTACCGGTAGGTGAAATTGGTGATAAACTGGGAGAGATTAATTTTCTCCCAGAGGAGCTAGTAGAAATAATGAAAGGACTAGATGTGAAAAAAGCAGTGGGACCTGACAATGTAGCGGGATGGATTTTGAAAGAATGTGCTGACGAACTAGTGAAACCCTTATATGAGATAATGAAATACTCTCTGGAAGTGGGAAAATTACCAATGGACTGGAAGAGAGCCAACATTGTACCGATTTATAAAGGTGGGAACAGGGAACATCCATTGAATTATCGACCTGTGTCACTTACTAGTATAGTGTGCAAAATCTGTGAGAAAATAATTAAGAAAAGATGGATGATTTACTTGGAAAAGAATAATCTACTATCTAACAGGCAATTTGGATTCAGGGAGGGTACCTCATGTGTTACAAATCTACTCAGTTTTTATGACAGAGTGGTTGACATATTACAAGAGAGAGATGGATGGGTGGATTGCGTATATATTGACATGAAGAAAGCTTTTGACAGAGTATCGCATAGCAGGCTGAAGTGGAAATTAAAAGAGTATGGAGGGATTCAGGGTAGTTTGTTAAATTGGATGGAGGACTATCTTTCAGGGAGACAGATGAGGACTACTATCAGAGATAAATTTTCTACGTGGAAAGATGTCACAAGTGGAGTTCCGCAGGGAGCGGTGCTGGCTCCCATAATGTTTCTAATATACATTAACGACATGCCAAAGGATATAAATGCATATATGAATATGTTTGCAGATGATGCCAAGATCATGAAGCATATAGAAGATGAAAACAGTGGTAGGGAATTACAGAGGGATTTGGATAGGATAGATCAATGGAGCAAGAAGTGGAAAATGGAATTTAACACAAATAAATGTCATGTAGTGGAAATGGGAGTAAGTAAAAGAAGGCCACATATGGAATATAAGTTAGGAGAAAACACTATTAACCCATCAGAGAAAGAAAAGGACTTAGGGATAACTGTTAGGAGTGATCTTTCACCTGAGAATCATATTAATAAGATAGTGGGAGAAACATATGGACTGCTAAACAGAATAAAAATAGCCTTTAACTATATAAAACGTCATAACTATTAACGTCATAAAAGATATTGTAATACCATCATGAGAAGAACTGGCATTAACTATTATTGGAGTGTTGACAATTCGTTAGAAGTTATTGATAAAATAAATACCATGCCGAAAGTTACCTCGGTACATAGCTTCGACTTTTCAACTTTGTATACCAATTTGCCTTTAGATTTAGTATATTCAGAGCTTTGCTTTATTATAGATTTGCACTTTGACAGGTTCGTTAGGAATGGTAATTATTTCATAAATGTTTATACATATTTTAATAATGCATCACTTAGCTCTACTCCCACTAGTTCTGTATATTTTGATAGAAATAAACTTAAAGATGCCCTTAAATTCCTCCTTTTCAATGCTTATGTTAGATTCGGGCCGTACATTTTCAAACAAATATTAGGAATTCCTATGGGTGGAAATGCTAGCCCTTTAATTGCAGACTTATTCTTGCTTGCTTTAGAATTTAAATATATAAAAGACTTAGTTGACAGTAGCAAGAAAAATAAAATCCCAGAAAAATTAGCACTTGCTAAATTGTTAAGTAATAATAGTAGATATATTGATGATATTCTCGTTTGCAATTTGTTAAATTTTAATCAAGTTGCTAAACTTATTTACCCTAATTCTATTCCCCTCACACAATGTAACGTAAATTATAAAGTTGAAAATTTTCTTGATATAAATATAGAGATTGTTAATGAACAGTGCATACTTAAAGTATATCACAAAGTTGATGATTTTAATTTTAACGTAATAAACTTTCCTTTCCCTAGTAGTAATATCGATAGTAAAATAACTTATAATTGTTTGTATTCCCAATTAATAAGATTTTGTAAAATCTGCACTAAAGTAGATGACTTTTGGGCTAGAGCTAGGTTACTATACAGACTCTTAGTGGACAGAGGTTTTGAGGCAAGTAAATTGTTCCATAAATTTAATCTTTTTAGGGTCAATTATTGTGACTGTATTCTAAAATTTGACATCAATAATTTTAATCAAGCATTTTTAACTTGAAGTTTCTTGTATAACCTCTGCTTACTTTTTGTCTGTATTTATTGTTTTTTGTCTGTATTTATTGTTTATCTTTTTCTTTTTCTATTATTAATATTAATATTGATGATTTTTTAAATTTATTGTTCTTGTTAAAAGAGTACTCTTTGTTTAAATCTGTTGTTACTTCATATTTTGCAATTATTTGTCTTTATATTATATGTATTCATTGTCGATAGTATCAATTGCTTACTTTTGCGATTTCCTTAGTTTATTTGTGCTATAAATGTAGGTTATTTGTAGGGTAGTTATTGATAGGGGTCACTTGAGGCATGCTATGCTTACAGGTACCTACCCGATAGCACTATCGTTAGTGAGTGCTGTACTGTATTTTATATATTATTTTGTAATAGTATAGATATCTTATCAATATTTGTATTTTGTACTATTGTTAATGTCTTGTCATGTTGCAAATTTGATTTTAAATAATATTTTGACATTTAACATGTAGTTTCTTTATTCATGCAGAGTTTAGTAAAATTTGCCAGAACGTCCCGGACTTCCCAAACTTGACTACTTCCTTTAACGTGACGATAGTGCGTTGTTATATGTGCGATTAGTTTGCTTGGGAAACAGATTAACTTGCTCATGTAGTAATGTACACCCTATGTGGTGGATTGTGTTCTTTTATTTAATAATTTTCATTTTAGTAAGCGTTGTTTCCACATAGCGATTTTGATAATTTAATTTGACTTTATATTGTCCTTGTCCCAATTTTGGTTTGTTTAGTTTGCAAGTTTTACATTTTAATTAATATAAACGAGGAGATGCTGGAGAAAATATTAAAAACATTGGGGAGACCAAGACTGGAGTATGCGGCAGTGGTGTGGGCACCACATCTAAAAAAAGCATATAAAGAAGCTGGAGAAGGTTCAGAGAGCTCTGCAACTAGGATGATACCAGAACTGAGAGAATTACCATATGAGGAGAGATTAAAGAAATTAGATTTACCATCTCTAATGGATAGGAGGGAGAGAGGCGATATGATTATGATGTACAAATGTGTGAGAGGACTCGAAAAGGTGGACAAGAAGGGTTATATTGTGAAAGATAATGGTAGAACTAGGGGGCATAGATATAAGCTAATGAAAGGAAGATGTAAAGGAGATGTGAGAAAGTATAGTTTCCCTTACAGAAGTATAAGTAAATGGAATCAGTTGGAAGAGGAAGTGGTGTGTGCCAAACACATTCATATTTTTAAGGCAAAGTTAGATAATTGTAACTCAGGAAGCGGGACAATACGAGCATAAAAAGCTCAACTCCTGTATACTACAAATAGGTAACCCCTCCCCCCCCCCCCCCCCCCCCCCCGCCGTAGCCGCCCGGGTCGGATTTGTGACCTTTCACCTTCACACAGTTCATCCTCGACTCCATCACCGTATCTATACCTCAAGTGAACAATCTATTTATGATAAGTGCAATTGTAATTTACAGTGTTATTGTGTATTACCAAACGAACTAGACAGGAAACAGAGCATAATTAACCATGTCGCCTTGCTACTCTGCCTCCTCCTTAATTCGTCTTAAAAAGGGGGCTGGATACCCACCTTCAGACACTATAGTGCGTTTAAAAGAATTGAACATTTTTCACAATCGTGGCCGGAGAGGAGGTAGGAATGTCCCCAAGCGAATTCCTATCATAAAAACACACAAAAAAGTACCTAAAAAAGTGACCGTAGAGAAACCATACGCACATTTTGAGGTTCCCCGTATTTGGTATAACCTCCCATCGCTGCTACTGTCCAATGTCACCTCTTTGTGTAATAAACTCGACGAACTTATTGTGACAGTTAAACAAATTAGTGCTGATATTGTAGCAGTTACTGAAGCATGGCAAATCACCCCAGAAATATGCGTGATACAAGACTATGACCTCTTTCACCAACTTCGGACAGAGAGGAGGGGGGGGGGGGGAGTAGCTATTTTCGCCCGGAAACAGCTGTGTGCATCTCGCCTGGATATTGAGGTCCCGGAGGGAATCGAAGCACTCTGGGTGAGAGTTAATCCCCCCTCCCACCCTCGTCACACTGCCTCCATTATCTACTGTGTGATCTACCACCCACCACGCTCACCCACCGGCCCCGCACTAATCAACCACATCATCGATACATGTGATGATCTCAAACTCCAATTTCCATCATCCAAGTTGGTGGTTTGTGGGGATTTTAATGAACTAGACACCTGTGAGATTCAAGAACAGCTGCATCTTTCACAAATTGTTGACTTCCCCACTCACAACCACAACACTCTTGACCTTATTTTGACAGACATGGATGAGCAGTACCTAGCACCACCTGAACCTTTACCTCCTGTGGGACGCAGCACTCATCTCTCTGTGTTCTGGTCACCTGCCCCTACCACCTCCCATCAACAGACCCCCGTCATCCGGACCTACCGACCAACGCCAGACTCTGCAATGCGGGGGTTCGGGCAGTGGTTGGTTCATTACCCGTGGACGGAGGTTCTCACTGAAGATATTAATGCCAAATGGGACAACTTTGTATCTACCACCACCGAAGCCTACCACCACTTCTTCCCCACCAAGAGGACCAAAATGCACCCCTCTGACGTCCCATGGATTACTCCTCGGATCAAGAGACTGATGCAGAATCGGAACAAGGCCTTCTACATGGACAACAATCGCTACAAGGACCTACGCAACATTGTGATAAGGGAAATCTGTTGGGCGAAGAAGTCCTACGACCCTACAAAGATTCATCATTTAAAACAAACCAATATCAGTCAGTGGTACTCTAAAATTAAGAATCTTTGTGGCTTAAGTAGTGTGACTCCTTCGATCCCCTGTGTTTCCCATGTCCCTCGTGTAGATGCACCTGAACTGATAAATAATCACTTCTCTACCATCTGCCAAACCCTCCCCAAACTAGACCGCACCAACCTCCCTGCCTTCCTCCCATCCCCTTCCCCCCCAGTAACTGTTCAAGAATTTGAAGTGGCCAAAAAGCTTTCCAGTTTCAAATAAAAAAGATCAACAACCCCAGTAGACCTACCCATGAAAATATACAAAGAATTTTCGGTGGAATTTGCCACCCCCCTTTGCTCGATAATCAATGCCTCCTTAAGGCAAAGTAAATGCCCTGCAGACTGGAAAACTTCATACGTCACTCCAATCCCCAAAACCCCCTCCCCACATTCTCTTAATGAACTCAGACCAATTGCCATTACGCCCATCCCTAGTCTAATCTGTGAGGACTTTGTATTCACCTGGGCTTACTCACAAATCCGTCACTTGATAGATCCCCAACAGTTTGGCAACGTAAAAACCTCCTCCACCACTCACTGTCTTGTTAGCTTCCTAGATTATATTTACACAAATCTTGAGAAGAGAAACACTTCCCTCGCCCTTGCCTTTATTGACTTCAGGAAAGCATTTGACCTTGTTGACCACACCATCATCATCAACAAAGCCATAAAGTTGGGGCTACATCCTACCCTGGTTGCGTGGTTGACCGACTTCCTTAGTGACAGACGACAAGCAGTGCGATACCAAGGCTTCATCTCCACCTTCCTAGACATCACATGTGGAGTCCCACAGGGCACAAAGATGGGGCCTCTATTGTTCCTCATCTTGATTAATGATGCCCTAAAGGACACCCCATTCCACTGGAAGTACGTGGACGACTCGACAGTCGGCATTACTGTCGATAACACCTCCCCTAACTATGACCCCCTACAAGACATCCTCGACCGTCTTCAAGCATGGACCACAGACAATCATGTGACTATCAATCATGACAAGACAGTGGTCATGCACATCAACACTTCCGTTACCGACCTTCCTCCACCCACTGTCACAATTGGTCCTCATCCCCTTCAGCTTGTTGAGTCCACCAAACTCCTCGGAATCACTGTGGACAACAAACTGAACTGGAAGAAACATGTAACTACCACAGTCAGGACCGCCACTTACAAGTTGTTTATGCTAAGGCGGTTGAGATCCCTGGGGGCGCCGGAGAATGAGCTGAAGAGTATATATAACACCTTCATACTCCCTAAGCTCACCTACGCCTCTCCCGCCTGGTCCTCCTCTCTAACCCTAACACAACAACGTCAACTGGAGAGAGTTCAGAGGAGGGCATGCAGGATCATCCTGGGTGGCACATATCCAGGGTACAAGGAAGCTCTCACCACCCTTAGCATACCTGCACTCTCAACCCACCACTACAACACACTCAAACAGTTTGCATCTAAGCTGCTTGTTCACCCACGACACAGAAACTTACTTCCACCAGACGCCCCTAGACCTACACGTGCAGCTCGTCATTTCAACACACTCCAACCAATAAGAGCAAGAACTGACAGATATAAAAATAGTCCTATCCCAACCATTGTTAATATTATTAATAATGTGTAATAACGGCCTGTCACACCATATATACGCGCCCACCTTTAATAATATATGCATAAGTGTGTGTGCGTGTGTGTATTAGAATATAATTTATGTATGTATTTGCTTGAGTTTGTTTATGTATATGTGTATATATGTATCTATGTATGTGCAGTATATGTGCGTATATGTGTATGTATGTATGCGTTATTTATGTATATATATATGTGTCTATAGTGTATACTGTTTGTGGTTCGAGCCCGGCTGAGAGTATCAGGTAGGATAAGAGAAGAGCATATAAGCATGTAATGTGCATATATTTATGTATATGTATGTCTGTGTGTATGTGCTGTCAATGGTTCGAGCCCGGTTGAGAATATAAGGTATATAATATATATATGTACTGTACGTGTATTTATATGGTCATATGCACATATGTATGTAAGTATACGTACATATGAGCCGAGGACAAGACCCATCACAATTGGGGTATGCTATAGGCCACCAGACGACACACAATTCTTGACCAAATTTGAACGAACGTTGTCATCGCTAGACCCTCGGAATGAATCCATCATACTAGGGGATTTTAACCTGTGTTACAAACAACGAAATGATAGGCTTGTACGAGAATATAGGCATATACTGACAATGCACAATCATAAACAACTCATCACAACCCCCACACGTATCTCTGAGAACACTGCCACAATAATAGACCACATAAACTGTAACAGAGAGGACAAAATATCCCAATCAGGGGTTATACAGACTGGGATAAGTGATCACTTCGTCACATATTGCACACGAAAAACCACAAAAATTACCCTAGAGAATCACAAGATTATCAAAACAAGGTCACTCAGAAACTACAATAAAGAAACATTTCTGGACATTTTATGGAATACAGACTGGTCTCCAGTGTTTGGAAGTACAAACGTTAATGACGCATGGGTTGGCTTCAGAACCATCATCACAAACATTCTAGACGAAATAGCTCCTCTGAAAGACATACGAATTAAAGCAAGGTCAGACCCATGGATCAACAATGACATACTACACCATCTGGAACACAGAGACAATCTGTTAAAAAGGCTAGCGAAACATAGACAGGATCAAGGTCTGAAACATGAGTTCAACAGGGCCAGGAATAAACTAAGTAGGAAAATAAAATCAGCGAAAACTAATTATTTTCACAATAAGGCAGAGGAATATCAGAATAACCCAAAGAAACTATGGAGGCACCTAAAAACAACAGGCTACAGCAACAAGACAAGGGATTCGTCTAACACTAATATTGCTCTCACCATTAATGATCAGATTTGCCACGATAAACGACAAATTTCAACCTACTTCAACTCCTTCTTCACCTCCATAGCAAACACACTTGCACAGAACCTACCTCAACCTCTCAATAAATACACGACAACAACGGCCACCTTTCGAAATTTCTACAGAGATAAAGACATACACCCAAACACATTTGGATTGCAAAATGTTACACCAAAATACACTTTTGACGAGCTGTCTAACCTAAATGTACATAAAAGCACAGGACCAGACAAAATTCCTGCCAAATTTCTACGAGATGGAGCCATTGGTATAGCAGGCCCCCTAACTCACATCATCAACTTGTCAATTAACACCAACACTGTACCTGCTGAACTGAAGGAAGCTATTGTAACCCCTCTATTCAAGAAAGGAAATAAACTAGAAGTTGGTAACTACAGACCAGTTAGCATATTATGTATTGTATCTAAAATCCTTGAAAGAGCGGTATACACCCAAATTGAACACTACCTCAAACAAAATGATCTATTCTATAAGTTTCAATCAGGTTTCAGATGCATGTACTCGACAGACTCCTGTCTCATCCACTTAACGGATCACATTCGTAAAGAAATGTCTAAAGGTAACTACACCGGTATGGTTCTTCTTGATCTACAAAAAGCGTTTGACACAGTAGACCATGATATCCTATGTAATAAACTACAAGCAATGGGCATAGGATCTGTGAACTGGTTTAAATCTTATCTTAGTGGTAGAACCCAAAGAGTCAAAATTGATGATAATATATCTGATCCTATGCCAATCCCTTACTCTTTCTCTGTTATGTGAACGACATGGAACTGAGCGTCTCATGTAAATTATTACTGTATGCAGACGACAGCGTGCTCCTGGTTTCAGGAAAAGACCCAATAAGTATTGCCGCTTCACTTTCCAAAGAACTAGAAGCATGTAGTGAATGGCTAGTGGACAATAGACTATCTCTTCACCTGGGCAAGACGGAAGCCATCTTATGTGGAACAAAACGCAAACTGAAAGACATTGTGGGCTTCTCGGTCAACTGTAATGATATTCCTATAACAACAGTGTCACAAGTTAAATATCTCGGACTAAAACTGGACGCGAGTTTGTCAGGTGAAACTATTTTGGAATCTATCCTGAGTAAGTGTAGAGCACGTATAAAATACCTGTATAGACAGGTGGGATGCTTGCCCGCGGCGACCAAAAAGACCCTCTGCCAAGCGCTTGTTCAATGTCATTTTGACTATTCTGTGTCATCCTGGTACTCTGCATCATCTAAATCAGCACAGCACAAACTTCAGGTCACTCAAAATAAAATGGTTAGGTTCATGCTGAACTTAGGACCCAGATCACATGTTGGCCAGGAACAACTTCAGTCACTAGGTATGCTCAATGTCGCTGACAGGGCCAAACAAATCAGGCTCACTAATGCCTTCAAAATTTTCTATGACAGAGCTCCAGAGTACCTAAAGAATGATTTTGTTAAAGCAAATGAGAGGAGTGGACATAATACAAGAAACAGGATGTTTAATTTTAAGGTCCCGAGAATCCAAGGACAGGGTAAGCAAACATTCTTCTTCACCGCCATCAAAGACTGGAACGACCTACCCCAGTCAGTCCGTGAAAAGAGAACACTGTATTCCTTCAGACGTAGCCTGAAGGAACACCTGAACCGGACAGCTGCGAGAAGGGAGCACCAAGCTTATGTCTACTACTAAATGCGACATAAGAGATAGACAAACCAAACTGAAATGATTACTGATTACGGATTACTGATATTTACTATAGGATGTAAGGTATCTTAAAATAACCCCCTAGAAATACTTTTTCTAAAGTATCCATTTCTTTATCCTCCCCTTTTTTCCCCAGCTAACCTAATCCCACAAGGACCCCAATGGAAATACGCCTAACGGCCTTATTGGGCTATCCTTAGTTGGAATTATGCAAGGCTGGTACATGTCATATTTGTAACAAACTATGTGGTACCAACTCTGTAAATTGCTAACTGAATAAATATTATAACATATTGCTCACTAGCGCAACTTCTGATTATAAATCTATGCATAAGCATTATCTATTATTAAGTGTTCGCGTATCTTCATCCATGTATTTCCACCCTTAACAATAGAACGCCCAGCTCTTCCATATTTCGCCTTCTGTCACACACACACACACACACACACACACACACACACACACACACACACACACACACACACACACACACACACACACAAGGCGAGATGGGTATCATATGGTTCACCTAAGCTACTGGTCAACCTAAGCCTTCGGGTGAGACTGGTACCATACAGATTAACCCTAAGCCTTCGTTTCCAGATGTCGCCAATTGGCTAAAATACAGACTACACACACATCCACAGCCATTCCAACGATACATAAACACTTAACATGCATTTCACGCAATACATTCCCAGTTAAGGAGGCGCGATAATAATGAGCTTAGCTCGCATTGCGTGGATTCCCCTTGACGAAACAAGGAAGCAAGTGAATAACACACACACACACACACACACCTACACTACCGAGGATTAACCTCCCATTGTAGTACCTGCACCCTCTTCTTTACCCTGACCATACCAAAACAGTTTCTGTATGTATGTATGTTTGTGTGCATACGTGAGCGTTTGTGTTGTTCTGTATATGAGTAAGTAAATAAATGTGTATATGTACTGTATATCACTTACTCTCATGGTTATTTTATGATAATTTGTATTCTGCACATGCATCATTATTGTATTTATTTATTTTGTTTGTAAACTAAGCTTACCATCCTCATATCTGTACATCTCATGTTCATCCACTAAATTGTAAAATGTGTATCTTCAGCTAATGAGGCTGCCATTCTTTAATAAACCGTTTATTATTATTATTATTATTATTACACACACACACACACGTCTAGTACACTCACATGTACTAAAAGTTGCTCAGGGGTGGGGCCTTCCTTCCCCTACTCCACCCTGGGCAGGTGGAAGGGGGGAGTCGTGTCTACAGTAAGTCTACCCCCAGCTTCCACCCCCAAACTATCCCCAACTCCCCCACCTTTCTTCTGTAGCTGGCAGTTACTGATTAGCGACGATTGTTCTCATGACAAACAAAACGAAGATGCAAACAAGATCGGGAAAGGAGGAGGCTGTACAGAAGAAGAAAATTACTCCCACAAAGACGCACACATCAAAATCTACAGGATAGGCAAAAGGTCGAAATAGATAGAGAAATTGTGGAAATTGAACAAAGGCTAAGAATATCATATGAACTACAACATATGGAAGAGGAGAGGAAAGCTATTGCAGGTATAAAGGAAAATTCCAAATACTTCTTTTCATACGCCAAACAAAAGGCTAAAACAACATCAAACATCGGCCCACTGAGCAAAGGGGACGGCTCTTTCACAGGGGACAAAAAGGAAATGAACGAACTCTTAAGCAGGCAGTATGAAATGGCATTCAGTGAGCCTGATGAAACAAAAGTCATCAGAGACCAAAATATATTTTTCATGGAAACCTCCCCCACGGAAACCCCTCAGATGCTGGATATTGATTTCGGTCCAAAAGACATAGAAGAGGCCATTTCCAACATGCCATCCCACTCGGCACCAGGCCCGGACTCATGGAATTCGATCCTAATGAAAAAATGTAAGGAAAACCTCTCAAAACCCCTGGCTATAATGTGGAGGAGTCTAGACACTGGTGACATACCAGATAGCTTGAAAAATGCAATAATTGCCCCACTGCATAAAGGAGGGAGTAAAGCACTACCAAAAAACTACCGCCCAGTAGCTCTAACCTCTCACATCATTAAAGTTTTCGAGCAAGTCCTGCGAAGCAAAATTTCAACATTCATGGAGGCAAATGAACTACACAACACCGGTCAACATGGGTTTAGAGCGGGAAGATCATGTCTCTCACAACTTTTGGAACACTATGACAAAATTCTTAAAGCGCTAGAAGAAAAGAAAAACGTGGATGTCATTTACACCGATTTTGCTAAGGCATTTGATAAATGTGACCATGGTATAATAGCCCACAAACTGAAAGCAAAAGGTATAACTGGGAAAATCGGACGGTGGATATACAATTTCCTCGTAAACCGAAAACAATCGGTAGCAGTAAACCAAGTCACTTCTGAGCCTTCGGATGTCAAAAGCTCAGTGCCCCAAGGAACAGTGCTAGCGCCCCTTCTGTTCCTCATACTAATTTGCAACATAGATACCAACACCAGACACAGTACGGTGTCGTCTTTTGCTGATGACACAAAATTAAGCAAGATAGTAAACACACAAAGGAGTACAAAGGAAATCAAGCAACAACAGGTCTAGTGACCCTTCTAGGCTGCTTGTCCTCCAAAACACTGAGGATCAAGTGTCCAAACAGTGGTTTAGAGTGGGTAAGGGAACATTGGAAAGGGAACTACTGCCCTAGAACTAATGTCCGTGGCAGGATTGGGGAAGTTAGTAGGGGACAGATGGGTTAGTAACTGAGGGGGGTATACAATAAAGTTATTCATTTACAAACGCAGTCAGTCGCGGGTTTGATGCGAGATATTTGTCTAAGCGGAGTTTAAATGAATCAACGGTGCTGCAGTCTATAACGTCTCGGGGAAGCCCATTCCACAAGTTGACAACTCGATTGAAGAAGAAATTCTTAGATTCGTGTGAGTTAAAAGATTTACCAATAATTTTGCAACCGTTTCCCCGCGTGTAATTAGATTGGTCGATAGTGAAGTACTTACTACAGTTCATATTGTCGATGCCTTTGATGATTTTGAACACTTGAATTAAGTCGCCTCTTAATCTGCGCTGGGTTAAAGGAAATAGATTTAATTCTCTAAGACGCTCTTCGTATGGTTTGTTCTTTAGGCTAGGTATAATTTTGGTAACTCTACGTTGAACTCGTTCTAGCTTGTTTATATCTTTTTGGTAATAAGGGCACCAGGATTGAACGCAGTATTCCAGAAGAGGGCGGACTAAGGAATTGTAAAGGGTTAGGATAACATCTTTGGATTTATGCTCAAATGACCTGCCTATAAAGCCAATTATTTTGTTTGCCTTCTTAACAACTTCTGAACATTGTTGACTCGGTTTTAGGTTACTCGATATTGTTACTCCCAGATCGGTTTCTTTGTTTACATTCTTAAGCTGAGTGCCATTCATCGAATAGTTTGCTTTCTCATTTAGGTATCCGATATGTAGTACTTTACATTTATCCGCATTGAAACTCATTTGCCAAATTTGGGCCCAACATGACAATTTATCTAGATTGTGTTGCATATCGTCAACTTGTTCTTTTGAGAGTACGCTATTTGCAATTTTTGTATCGTCAGCAAATTTCGAGACTGTACAGGTGAGACCCTCATCTATGTCGTTGATGTAAATTAGAAAGAGAATTGGTCCTAGTACCGATCCCTGGGGTACCCCACTACTTACATTGGTCCATTTAGATGCCTTACCGTTTATGACTACTCTTTGCTTTCTGTCGCTGAGCCAATTTTCTATCCATTTCAACACACCGTCTTGTATTCCATGCGCTTTTAGTTTTAGCAGTAATCGTTTGTGGGGAACTTTGTCAAAGGCCTTTTGAAAATCAAGGTATATAATATCTACAGCTTTACTCTCATCGTAGAGGTTGAAGATATCGTGGAAGAAGTCTAAGAGGTTTGTTAAACAGGAACGTTTTTTACGAAAGCCGTGTTGAGTATCTTTAAGTAAGTTATTTGCCTCTAAGTGATTTACGAGTCTGTCTCTTATGACCGTTTCTAGCATTTTACATACAATTGAGGTTAAGCTAATTGGACGATAGTTACTGGGTAGGGATTTGCTGCCTTTTTTGAATATCGGTGTTACGTTGGCTAGCTTCCACTGATCAGGCATAGTCCCAGACTGCAAGGATTCATTGAATAGCAATGTCAGTGGTTTGGAGAGCTCATCCTTAGCTTCCTTTAGAACTCTAGGTGAGATTGTATCAGGTCCAGGCGTTTTATTTACCTTGAGTTTATCTAAACAATTCAATACTTCTCTCTCTGTAACGGTGATATTGCTTAGAACATCTGAATTATCAATCTGAATCGGCGATGGTGTAGGGATATCACTGAGGTCTTCGGTTGTAAAAACTGATGCAAAGAAGGTATTGAGGGCATTACTCATTTGTACTTCGTCTTTGGTGTATTCTCCATTTTCATCGACTAACGGTCCAACAGTTGAAGTAACTACTTTTTTTCTTTCTGATATAACTATAGAATTCTTTCGGGTTTGTTTTACTTTGATTCGCAACATGTAACTCCAGGGTCTTTTTACTTTGCTTAATTAACTTTTTGGCTTTGCGTCGTAGCTCTACAAATTTCACCCGTTCTTCGTCATTTTGTGAGGATTTTAATCTATCATTAGCAAATTTTTTAGCAAGCAGACAGTCTGAAATATCTTTATTCCACCATTTGGGCTTATCATTTTGGACTGGACGCCGTATTTTCGATGGTATGCAGTCTTGCACTGCCTTAAGGTAAGTGGTTGTGAAACACTCCCAAGATGTATTTATGTCGTTATTGTTAGTCAGAAAGCTCCAGTCAGTTTCTTTAAGTTTTGATTTAAGTTTATGAAAATTTGCTTTCTTGAAATTAGGGACTTTCTCAATGCTGCTATTTGATTTGTTACTAGTAAACTTTAAAGTGAAAGTTATCGTACGATGGTCGCTGTTACTGAATTCATCACCAACATTCAAATTCTCTATTAATTCTTCTTTTGTTGCGAGTACAAGGTCAAGCACATTATTACCACGGGTCGGAGATTGTACAAATTGAAAAAGTGAACTCTCTTGCAAGTTAGCATAGAGGTCGTCTCCAGAGTGTGAAGTAAGAATATCGCCCCATTTAGTCACGGGTAAGTTGAAATCGCCAAGAATTACGGTATCTTGTATGTTAGTTATTTCTGCAATTTGTTCATAAATTTCACTGTCAGTTTGCACTGATTGAGATGGGGGTCTGTATAATAAAGCTAGTGTTATTTTAGTTCCTCGTTTATTATTTAATAGTACGTAAGATATGTCTATATTCGCAATTTGAGGTTTTGACATTAAGACGGGATTAAGACTTTCCTTTATAAAAAACAGAACTCCTCCTCCATTTCTATTGATCCGACTTTTCTCAAACATTGTATAACCAGGAAGCGTATATTCGGCTAAAAAGTCTCTGTCTTCCGTATTTAACCAAGATTCTGTAATGCCGATTATATCATAATGTTCTGTAAACACGATTTCCTCTAGATCTGAAAATTTATTGCGTATGCTACGAGCATTTACATAAAACACCTTAAGAGTATTAGAGTTGGATGTTACTGATTGTGCGTTGTCTGAATTTTCAGTTCGTATTTGACTTACACTACCCTGTCTTGGGTCTGGTTGACCCCGTTTTTTGAACGGAAATCCTTGACTGCATCGTTCAGCAGACGACCAAGACGTGCAGCTCCTACTTCATTGAGATGTACACCATCACACAAGAGGACACGGGCCGACTGCAGGAAGACATGAATGTAGTGTTCCAGTGGACCAGGGAAAACAACATGCAATTCAATGAGGAAAAATTCCAATTAATACGGTACGGAGATAATAATGGTGTTAAAGAAATTACAAATTACTTAACAGAATCTAACCACATAATAGAACGGAAAGACAGTGTGAAAGACCTTGGGGTATTAATGTCTGAAAATATGGGTTTCAAAGTACATAACCAGGTCAAAGTGGCAGCTGCGAAACGTCTAACGGGTTGGATTCTGCGTACTTTTAAAACACGCGGTGAATTGCCTATGATAACGCTCTTCAAATCTCTAGTACTACCGCGGCTTGAATACTGTAGCGTATTAACATCCCCATACAAAGCAGGTGAAATAAATGACGTAGAGAGTGTACAAAGAAATTTCACTTCGCATATAAGTTCGATAAAACATCTACACTATTGGGAGCATTTAAGAGCACTGAATCTGTACTCACTGGAACGTAGAAGAGAACGTTACCTAATAATATACACATGGAAAATCGCAGAGGGTTTAGTACCAAACCTATATACTCCGATAGTCATGAAATTCAGTGATAGGAGAGGCTGGGAATGCGAAATCCCCCGGATGAATAACAGGGGTGCTGTGGGCTCTCTGCGAGAGGGCTGGTTATCACACAGAGGCCCACGTCTCTTCAACAAACTCCCACGGCGAGTAAGAGACATGAGGGACATCTCGTTAGACAACTTCAAGAGAGCCCTAGATGTCGAACTGCAAAAAGTGCCAGACGAGCCCATCCTCGCAAGGGAGCGAGCTGTCGCTTCAAACAGTCTACTGCACCAAATCACCACCCATAACGAGGGGCGTCGCGCTCCTTGGTGCCGCTAGAGGAGCGGCGAACACATCCAAAGGTATCCAAAGGTAAGGTAATGCAAATTATTGTTAAACCATCATTGCACATGCTTACAATGGCCAACATTTAAAATATATTAGAAATTTACTAATACAATATACTGCATAGTTGCATTCTCAAAATGAGTTTCTATACACAACGTGCGTTACACGAATCTTGGCTGTAGTGGTCTCTCTCTCTCTCTCTCATTGCAGTACTTTCTACGATCAAAACTTAATGTGATTTGAATATAATAATACCGCAATTAAATCCAATCTCATACAGTCTTCAGGATATTATGTTCACCATTATTGCAATACACATCAACGTGCCCTCTTTGATCTACTTCTAGGTTCTCAAATTACTTACACAGTCGAGCTTTTATATCATAAAAGGAAAGGACTAAAGGCAAAAATTGGCTGGAATAGTGTTGCGACTGTTATTGATTGTTTCGTTTATCATTTCAATCAGGTTCTCCCATGTATTCAATAACATACATATAAACGGTCTGTATTTAATTCTATGTGGCCTATGCACTCTTTTTCTCTCAATCAATTAAATGTAGAACTCGATACAACTTACATTCAAAGTTGGTGTTAATTTTTAGTAAGGTTTGAGTATCGAGCCCTTGAGTAGCAGGGCTCGCCTTCTCACTTCCCCCTTCTCTGTATCTATCTGTGATCCCATCCTCTCACCTCTACAAACCCCCAAATAATGCACAGGTTTAATAGACAGTTTTACCATCAACTCTCCTCTATGTGTATCGAATGCAGGCTCACACACACTAATGAAGGGAAATATACCCCATTCAGACACGTCATATCTTGGTTGTTAAAAGTGTGTGCTATAAAAGAGTTACAAGGAGTTACAAGGTATAGTTAGTATCTCAAAATCCTTGCGGTCCATTTCGGGGAAATATTCGAAGTGGAAGAAGAGACATTGTTCAGTGCACTACACTTATTACAGTGTACAAAATACTATCTACTGACTACTGTCTTCTTGAACTGCTTAACTGAGGAAATGTTTACAACTTCTGAGGAAAGTTTGTTCCAGGTAGAACAGATCTTAAATGGGAAACAGTATCCACAAATACTAGTGTTGAACCTTTTCAATTCTAACTGCCAGCCATGGCTGCGTATTGTATTCATATTGAGGCTAAACATTTTGCTATGATCCACATTGTCAAACCCATTACATATTTTAAACACTTAAATTAACTGACCTCGTGGTCTACGTGTTAAGAGAGAGTACAAAGGAGTACAAAGGAAATCAAGCAACAACAGGTCTAGTGACCCTTCTAGGCTGCTTGTCCTCCAAAACACTGAGGATCAAGTGTCCAAACAGTGGTTTAGAGTGGGTAAGGGAACATTGGAAAGGGAACTACTGCCCTGGAACTAATGTCCGTGGCAGGATTAGGAAGTTAGTAGGGGACAGATGGGTTAGTAACTGAGGGGAGGATAAAATAAAGTTATTCATTTACAAACGCAGTCAGTCGCGGGTTTGATGAGAGATATTTGTCTAGGCGAAGTTTAAATGAATCAACGGTGCTGCAGTCTATAACGTCTCGGGGAAGCCCATTCCATAAGGAGGGGAGAGGGAAGAAAAGGAGAAGGAAGGAAAATATAAATAGAAGGAGAGGCAGGAGGGAAGGAGGAAGAGTGGAGGAAGGCAAGGAAGGAAGAACTAAAGGATCAGGAGAAGAAGAATACGACAGAAGGTGTAGGAGAATGAAAAAGGGGCAATTTGGAAGAGGAGAGAGAGAGAGAGAGAGAGAGAGAGAGAGAGAGAGAGAGAGAGAGAGAGAGAGTGATAATGATGTGGGGAGATATAATAGCGAGAGCAGAGCAGGATTGAAGAAGAATGCATAAGGAGTAACGGGAAAAATTAAGAAGAAGAGGAGTTGAGAGAAGATAAATAAGAAAAATATAATTTAAAGAGGTGGAGGGTAAAGGAAAACAGAAGAGAGAGGAGAAGAGAGAGAGAGAGAGAGAGAGAGAGAGAGAGAGAGAGAGAGAGAGAGAGAGAGAGAGAGAGAGAGAGAGAGAGAACAGATCACTACATCTGAGATTCGTATAACCCACGTTGTGTATAGACACTCATTTTGAGAATACAATTATACAGAATATTGTATTAATAAATTCCTAATAAATTATAAATATTAGCCATTGCACGCATTGTGCAATAATAGTTTAATAATAATTTGCAATGCATGAGAACAATCGTCGCTAATCACTAACTGCCAGCTAGAGAAGGAAGGTGGGTGAGTTGGGGATAGTTTGGGTTTGAAAGGTGGGGGTAGACTTAGACCCGACTCCCCCCTTTCCACCTGCCCAGGGTGGAGTAGGGGAAGGAAGGCCCCACCCCTGAGCAACTTTTAGTACGCGTGAGTGTACCTTGCTTTCATCAATAAACATTGCTGACGTATGACTACTGGACATTGAAGCTCAAAGATTGACTTCCGTCAATATATCGGTATACATCTTCCTTCCTCCATCCCTTGTTAACTCCACCACCGCCGCTGCCACCTCTTCTATTATTATCCCTACCCTAACCTTTGCTTTCACTTTCTGTTTATGTTCCTTCACTTATGATCCCTAATAGAAACCTTCTCTATCTCCTCTTCCTCTCTCTCTCTCTCTCTCTCTCTCCATGAAAATGGAGAATACACCAACGACGAAGTACAAATGAGTAATGCCCTCAATACCTTCTTTGCATCAGTTTTTACAACCGAAGACCTCAGTGATATCCCTACACCATCGCCGATTCAGATTGATAATTCAGATGTTCTAAGCAATATCACCGTTACAGAGAGAGAAGTATTGAATTGTTTAGATAAACTCAAGGTAAATAAAACGCCTGGACCTGATACAATCTCGCCTAGAGTTCTAAAGGAAGCTAAGGATGAGCTCTCCAAACCACTGACATTACTATTCAATAAATCCTTGCAGTCTGGAACTATGCCTGATCAGTGGAAGATAGCCAACGTAACACCGATATTCAAAAAAGGCAGCAAATCCCTACCCAGTAACTATCGTCCAATTAGCTTAACCTCAGTTGTATGTAAAATGCTAGAAACGGTCATAAGAGACAGACTCGTAACTCACTTAGAGGAAAATAACATACTTAGAGATACTCAACACGGCTTTCGTATAAAACGTTCCTGTTTAACAAACCTCTTAGACTTCTTCCACGATATTCTCAACCTCTACGATGAGAGTAAAGCTGTAGATATTATATACCTTGATTTTCAAAAGGCCTTTGACAAAGTTCCCCACAAACGTTTACTGCTAAAACTAAAAGCGCATGGAATACAAGACGGTGTGTTGAAATGGATAGAAAATTGGCTCAGCGACAGAAAGCAAAGAGTAGTCATAAACGGTAAGGCATCTAAATGGACCAATGTAAGTAGCGGGGTACCCCAGGGATCGGTACTAGGACCAATTATCTTTCTAATTTACATCAACGACATAGATGAGGGTCTCACCTGTACAATCTCAAAATTTGCTGACGATACAAAAATTGCAAATAGCGTACTCTCAAAAGAACAAGTTGACGATATGCAACACAATCTAGATAAATTGTCATGTTGGGCCCAAGTTTGGCAAATGAGTTTCAATGCGGATAAATGTAAAGTACTACATATCGGATACCTAAATGAGAAAGCAAACTATTCGATGAATGGCACTCAGCTTAAGAATGTAAACAGAGAAACCGATCTGGGAGTAACAATATCGAGTAACCTAAAACCAAGTCAACAATGTTCAGAAGTTGTTAAGAAGGCAAACAAAATAATTGGCTTTATAGGCAGATCATTTGAGCATAAATCCAAAGACGTAATCCTAACCCTTTACAATTCCTTAGTCCGCCCTCTTCTGGAATACTGCGTTCAATGCTGGTGCCCTTATTACCAAAAAGACATAAACAAGCTAGAACGAGTTCAACGTAGAGTTACCAAAATGATACCTAGCCGAAAGAACAAACCACACGAAGAGCGTCTTAGAGAATTAAATCTATTTCCTTTAACCCAGCGCAGATTAAGAGGTGACTTAATTCAAGTGTTCAAAATCATCAAAGGCATCGACAATATGAACTGTAGTAAGTACTTCACTATCGACCAATCTAATTACACGCGGGGAAACGGTTGCAAAATTATTGGTAAATCTTTTAACTCACACGAATCTAAGAATTTCTTCTTTAATCGAGTTGTCAACTTGTGGAATGGGCTTCCCCGAGACGTTATAGACTGCAGCACCGTTGATCATTTAAATTCCGCCTAGACAAATATCTCGCATCAAACCCGGGACTGACTGCGTTTGTAAATGAATAACTTTATTTTATCCTCCCCTCAGTTACTAACCCATACCGGTATGTCCCCTACTAACTTCCTAGTCCTGCCACGTTAGTGGCAGGGCAGTAGTTCCCTTTCCAATGTTCCCTTACCCACTCTAAACCACTGTTTGGACACTTGATCCTCAGTGTTTTGGAGGACAAGCAGCCTAGAAGGGTCACTAGATCTGTTGTTGCTTGATTTCCTTTGTACTTTGTACTCTCTTACTCTCCATTTCACACTCTCTCTCTCTCTCTACCGATTACCCTTTCTATGTCTTCCCTCTCACTCAACCACCCTCCCTCTCTCTCTCTCTCTCTCTCTCTCTCTCTACCGATTACCCTTTCTATGTCTTCCCTCTCACTCAACCACCCTCCCTCTCTCTCTCTCTCTACCGATTACCCTTTCTATGTCTTCCCTCTCACTCAACCACCCTCCCTCTCTCTCTCTCTCTCTCTACCGATTACCCTCTTGTGATGCCTTCCTTCTCACACAACCACCCACCCTCTCTCTCTCTCTCTCTCTACCGATTACTCTCTCTCTCTCTCTCTCTCTCTCTCTCTCTCTCTCTCTCTCTCTCTCCTCTCTACCGATTACCCTCTGGTGATGCCTTCCTTCTCACACAACCACCCACCCTCTCTCTCTCTCTCTCTCTACCGATTACTCTCTCTCTCTCTCTCTCTCTCTCTCTCTCTCTCTCTCTCTTTGAGAACAGCCGAATAAATAAAAATGGAGGTGGCGTTTTATTTTATATCAAAGAAAGTCTTAACCCGACCCTCGTGTCAAAACCTCAAATTGTGAACGTCGACACATCTTTTGTGCTAATAAAGAACAATAAAGGTACAAAAATAATACTTGCGTTAATATACAGACCTCCAGCTCAATCAGTGCAAACTGACCGAGAAATTTACGAACAAATTGCAGATGTAAGTAACTCACAAGATACCGTAATTTTTGGCGACTTTAATTTACCTGTGACCAAGTGGGGCGATACTCTTACTTCACACTCCGGACATGACTTGTATACGAACTTGCAAGAGAGTTCGCTTTATCAATTTGTTCGAACGCCGACCCGTGGTAATAACGTTCTTGACATTGTACTTGCAACAAAAGAAGAATTGATAGAGAATTTGAATGTTGGTGATGAATTCAGTAACAGCGACCATCGTACGATAACTTTCACTTTAAAGTTTACTAGTAACGAACCAAATAGTAGCATCGAAAAAGTCCCTAATTTCAAGAAAGCAAACTTCCATAAACTTAGAGCTATGTTTAAAGAAACTGACTGGAGCTTTTTAATTAACAATAACGACATAAATACATCTTGGAAGTTATTCGAAACCACTTACCTAAAAGCAGTGCAAGACTGCATACCATCGAAAATACGGCGTCCAGGCCATAATAATAAGCCCAAATGGTGGAATAAAGATATTTCAAACTGCCTGCTTGCTAAAAAATTTGCTAATGATAGATTAAAATCCTCACAAAATGACGAAGAACGGGTGAAATTTGTAGAGCTACGACGCAAAGCCAAAAAGTTAATTAAGCAAAGTAAAAAGACCTTAGAGTTACATATTGCGAATCAAAGTAAAACAAACCCGAAAGAATTCTATAGTTATATCAGAAAGAAAAAAGTAGTTACTTCAACTGTTGGACCGTTAGTCGATGAAAAGGGAGAATACACCAAAGACGAAGTACAAATGAGTAATGCCCTCAATACCTTCTTTGCATCAGTTTTTACAACCGAAGACCTCAGTGATATCCCTACACCATCGCCGATTCAGATTGATAATTCAGATGTTCTAAGCAATATCACCGTTACAGAGAGAGAAGTATTGAATTGTTTAGATAAACTCAAAGTAAATAAAACGCCAGGACCTGATACAATCTCGCCTAGAGTTCTAAAGGAAGCTAAGAATGAGCTCTCCAAACCACTGACATTACTATTCAATAAATCCTTGCAGTCTGGAACTATGCCTGATCAGTGGAAGCTAGCCAACGTAACACCGATATTCAAAAAAGGCAGCAAATCCCTACCCAGTAACTATCGTCCAATTAGCTTAACCTCGGTTGTATGTAAAATGCTAGAAACGGTCATACGAGACAGACTCGTAAATCACTTAGAGGAAAATAACATACTTAAAGATACTCAACACGGCTTTCGTAAAAAACGTTCCTGTTTAACAAACCTCTTAGACTTCTTCCACGATATCCTCAACCTCTACGATGAGAGTAAAGCTGTAGATATTATATACCTTGATTTTCAAAAGGCCTTTGACAAAGTTCCCCACAAACGTTTACTGCTAAAACTAAAAGCGCATGGAATACAAGACGGTGTGTTGAAATGGATAGAAAATTGGCTCAACAACAGAAAGCAAAGAGTAGTCATAAACGGTAAGGCATCTAAATGGACCAATGTAAGTAGCGGGGTACCCCAGGGATCGGTACTAGGACCAATTCTCTTTCTAATTTACATCAACGACATAGATGAGGGTCTCACCTGCACAATCTCAAAATTTGCTGACGATACAAAAATTGCAAATAGCGTACTCTCAAAAGAACAAGTTGACGATATGCAACACAATCTAGATAAATTGTCATGTTGGGCCCAAATTTGGCAAATGAGTTTCAATGCGGATAAATGTAAAGTACTACATGTCGGATACCTAAATGAGAAAGCAAACTATTCGATGAATGGCACTCAGCTTAAGAATGTAAACAGAGAAACCGATCTGGGAGTAACAATATCGAGTAACCTAAAACCGAGTCAACAATGTTCAGAAGTTGTTAAGAAGGCAAACAAAATAATTGGCTTTATAGGCAGGTCATTTGAGCATAAATCCAAAGAAGTTATCCTAACCCTTTACAATTCCTTAGTCCGCCCTCTTCTGGAATACTGCGTTCAATCCTGGTGCCCTTATTACCAAAAAGATATAAACAAGCTAGAACGAGTTCAACGTAGAGTTACCAAAATGATACCTAGCCTAAAGAACAAACCATACGAAGAGCGTCTTAGAGAATTAAATCTATTTCCTTTAACCCAGCGCAGATTAAGAGGCGACTTAATTCAAGTGTTCAAAATCATCAAAGGCATCGACAATATGAACTGTAGTAAGTACTTCACTATCGACCAATCTAATTACACACGGGGAAACGGTTGCAAAATTATTGGTAAATCTTTTAACTCGCACGAATCTAAGAATTTCTTCTTCAATCGAGTTGTCAACTTGTGGAATGGGCTTCCCCGAAACGTTATAGACTGCAGCACCGTTGATTCATTTAAATTCCGCCTAGACAAATATCTCGCATCAAACCCGCGACTGACTGCGTTTGTAAATGAATAACTTTATCCTCCCCTCAGTTACTAACCCATATGTCCCCTACTAACTTCCTAGTCCTGCCACGTTAGTGGCAGGGCAGTAGTTCCCTTTCCAATGTTCCCTTACCCACTCTAAACCACTGTTTGGACACTTGATCCTCAGTGTTTTGGAGGACAAGCAGCCTAGAAGGGTCACTAGATCTGTTGTTGCTTGATTTCCTTTGTACTCCTTTGTACTCTCTCTCTCCTCTCTACCGATTACCCTCTTGTGATGCCTTCCTTCTCACACAACCACCCACCCTCTCTCTCTCTTACTCACACTCTCCCTTCCACTCTCTCTCTCTCTACCGATTACCCTCTTTCTATGCCTTCCCTCTCACACAACCTCCCTCCCTCTCCCTCTCCCTCTACTCACTCACTCTCCTTCTCTCCCTTCCACACTCTCTTTACCGACTGCCCTCTTTCTTCCTTTGCCCCTCATTCCCCCTCTCATCATACTCAATAAACTTAACCAAAATAATGAATATTTGTTTGTAATTTATCTCATTTACTTCAGCGGCTGACCATGATGGCGTATGACTTTATAATGTCCCCTAAATTACTCTACATTTTCAGTCAAGGTACCATTTAGGGTTAACCCCTTCAGTCAAGGTACCATTTAGGGTTAACCCCTTCAGTCAAGGTACCATTTAGGGTTAACCCCTTCAGTCAAGGTACCATTTAGGGTTAACCCCTTCAGTCAAGGTACCATTTAGGGTTAACCCCTTCAGCACGATGACGTAATTTACATCAAATTCTGGTTACCATTAGTCCATTTTCTTCACCTTGTATAATCTAGCTTCAGAATTCCAAGGGGTAAAGACGATCCCAATAAACCATCTGAATAAATTGGGTCTTTTTTTTCAGAATATATAAAATCGTCTAATTTAGCCAGAACACAAGGTAAAAACGTGTCATCGTACCGAAAGGGTTAAAGAAAAGTCATGATCAAGTTTGAATTACACAAGATAATTTCTCCGCATCTTTTATCCGCAATTCTGACCCGACAGCTTCTGATATATGCCTTTATAAGATTATTGGTACCTATAATGATCTACCTGTTGTATAGTCGTCGATACCAGTGGAAAATAGACTTGCCAAGAATAAAGTTGAGGATGAAAACTTGTGGGAAAAATGGCTCGTGTAAACCCGCCATGACAGTCCCAAAGCCTGCCAGATGTGGAGATAATATTAAGGGGAGAAGGGCCATTTTTATGGTCACCCTTCTTCAGCATGCTTAGCCCCTTTAGTTTTCAGATTTTAAGACGTTCGGTCCATTAGTTTGGCGATGTTAAGTAATTTCGCCCCATTTCTTTGTCAATATTAAGACTTCGTGTCGTTTAGGTGTCGATTTTTTTCTGGCGAGCGATAGCGACCCTGTGATTTAAGAGAAACCGGCCTTCGGCCGGGATTTTGTTTTTTACCGACAATTGTACAAATTAATCTTGTAGGTGGGTCTAGGGGGTATTTATCTAAGCTTCACTGTTCATTGTAAAAGCGGTGAATGTTAAGGCTCTCAGCCTATGCCCGAGAGGAAGTAAGTTGGAATATAGAAAAAAAAGCTTTGATGGAGGTCTAGCGAGGACACTAAAAACTATATTAATAAAGGAATTAAGGGGAGATGGGTCGTTTTTCTGGTGCCTCTTCTTCCTCATGTTTAGCCCCATTATTTTTAAGATTTTAAGACATTTGGCCCATTAGTTTAGTGATTTTAAAACTTTTCGCCCCATTTCTTTGTCAATATTAAAACTTTGCGTGTCATTTAGGTGTTGATTTTTTCCTGGCGAGCGATAGCGAGCCTGTAATTTGATAAGAACCGGCCTTCGGCCGGGACATTTTCTATCGAAACATGTACAAATGTACCTTGACAGAGGGTCGTGGGCAGGTGATTCTTCAGCTTGATGGAGGTCTAGGGACGAAACTAAAATAATGAAAAAATACATATATGGACAAATAAATACGCCCATCCCCCCTTAACCCCTTCTATACCGGCGACGTCTTTTTATCTTCATTCTGGCTAGTATTAGACGATGGCTTTCAGTTTAAAAAGGGCCTCCAGCAATTAACAGACTTCGAACTATTTCACTTAACCCATTTTACTACCACGTTTCTTCTTAAATGGCACAAAAGCGTCTAAATATAGCCAGAATAATATTAAAAGTACGTCGCTGGTACAGAAAGGGTTAATTTCACTTTACCCCTAGTTTTGTTGCAGTTCGGGACGTTTTCCTTACTTTAGCATTAGTTCAGGTGGAGGTATTGAGGGATAAGCCTTTACAACGGCATCTCTTATCTACTTTTCGAAGAGTGTTGAGAGGGAAGGAAGGGTGTTGTAGAGAGGAAGCTGTTGGAGTGGCTTTTTTGTGTGTCATTAGGTTATGTAATAAAGTTGCCAAGTTGCTTCAAGATTCCTTGTTTGAAGATGTTTTGAATTAAGAAACTAACGCAAAATTGAGTGCGTAAGAAAAAAAAAACCCGCTAAAATATCTACACATTATCAATGCCGGTACTTAAATTATACGTATATTTGCATTTGTGGGTCAAAAGTTGTGTTGAAAGACGCTTCTCCTATCTGCATTTGTTTGTATATGTGTATGAAGGACACAAAAGGCAAAGCTGTCTATAACAAGTGTCTCCCCCGAAAGATTGAAAGGGTGACAGCGAGCCAAAATCAAGGTACATTATAGGTAAT
This sequence comes from Lithodes maja, assembly GCA_037953745.1. Lineage (NCBI taxonomy): Eukaryota > Metazoa > Arthropoda > Malacostraca > Decapoda > Lithodidae > Lithodes > Lithodes maja. The sequence continues at coordinate 33,019 of JBAKBP010010904.1, read as the reverse complement.
TTGGATGTGTTGGAGAGATGTCTGGTGTGCTTGTTAAGTTTAGTGAAATGAATAGGAGGAGGTGTTAGTGAGAGTTAGCTGGATTACTATCTATGTAGGTGAGGCACACATAGAAACAGTGGGGGAAGCCAGGCAAATGAAACAAGAGATCCAGCAACTCCTTATCATATGCCTATGTGGCCTCCCCTGGGTACGTACATAAACGATATAAAGGTGGATATACTGTACAGTACAAGAGAGCTTTTCCCCGAAACCTTTATCCACAATACTGATCTGCTAATTTCTGGAAAACAGTTTTATACGCATGTTATCACCTATAATGATCTTTCTTTAATCTGGTTGCCGATACCAGAGTAAAACTTCCAAAATCTATCTATCAATTGCCGAATACTCCACTCCCCTTTATGAGGGTGGTCATACACAAAACGCCCCAAAGCGGAACTATCCCCCGCGAGAAGGACAACCTGTGCCAGTTTATTCAAGCACTTACAGGATTGACCCATCAAATTAGGGTCCATCCGACTGAGAGGCCGTCTGTGTATCTTTTAGCACGAATATTTCAACAGTGGGTGGCTAGTCCATCCACTAACCTGCTTCACCCTTAGGTTTGCAGTAAGGATTTGTATAAGGTTTACTCCCCTAAACGGGTTGCCAACCAAGGCTGACGAGATTTGCATAAGGTTGTCTCCCCTAGATGGGTTGCCGACCAAAGCTGACTATTCCCATCCGCCCGTAAATCCCAAAAAGGCTGTCAGGAAAAATAACGCTTGTGTAAATCCTCCTTACCAGACAAACTAGCCGAAACACTCTTAAGGGGAGGCAGACTGTTTTTATGGACCCCCTTCTCCCTAATGTTTAGCCCCACTAGTTTTGAGATTATAAGACGTTCGGCCCATTTCGTTGTCAATTTTGAGATCTTTCGTGCCATTTAGGTGTCGATTATTTCCTGGGGAGCGATAGCGAGCCTGCAATTTTAAGAGGAACCGGTCTTCGGCCGGGACATTTTTCTACCGAAAAATTTACAAATTTATCTTGAAGGGGGGTCTAGGGGGTGTTTTTCTAAGCTTGATGGACGTCTAGAGAGGAAACTAAAAAAAAATATATGAATAAATTAATAAATAGATCAAACAAACGGTCAGTCTCCCCTTAAGCCGGTACGGTATCACACGAGAGCTTTTATAGTCAACATTCGATCATCAACCTTTTTCTGGTAACATTTCTGGACTATTTTACACTGGTATCGGAAACTAGACTGATGGTTGTTGTTGTTGTTGTTCCCCAAGCTGCCTGGCCGAACAGCCCCAAGGCCCCGAGCAAGGCCAAGGCCATAACCGAGCGCCCCCACAGAACCCTCCCTGCCGACCACAATAAAGCCTGGGTGACCGAAGCCACTCCATGGCGGGGAGCTGAGGAGGGTGCGTAAACGCCCGGGAAACCAAAGCCCCACCCAGGGCCCTGTGCCCCTCAGCAATTATGAAGAGAAAGTTGAGGGGCAAAGGAAAAATGTGACGCTTTCGCTTCCAATCTTGGTAGATTGGGAGGTCAATCCACAGAAGAGACGCCGTCACTTGAGATCTAGAAAATATATAAGTTAAAGGAACAGTCAGAGTAAGCTATGGGTATGGCAGAGATCGCTCAGTTCTCATTCTGATAGACCAGCCCATCACCAGGTGGGAGTGGTTAGAGTATGTGGGTGGGAGTGGGTAGTGTGTGTGGGGGGAAGTGGGTAGTGTGTGGGGGTAGGAGTGGTTAGAGTATGTGGGTGGGAGTGGGTAGTGTGTGTGGGGGAAGGGGGGCTGTGTGTGTGTGTGTGTGTGTGTGTGTGTGTGTGTGTGTGTGTGTGTGTGTGTGGTAGTGGGCTGGAGCATCGTTAATGTTATCCAATAGTAAAGGGCATACGTTTGGGTGCCAACGGAAGATACCTAACAAGTTTCACCAAAATCCATCCATTCCTTTTCCGATATAATTTTGCGAACACACACCCGCACATACACCTATTAACTATAGTCTGTTTCTTTTCAACTGACGGTAAATTGCAAAGTTCCCATCCAGATTTCTCAGTTATTTTGAAGTGAAATATGACGCTAATTATATGAACTTGGTCTTAATAGGATGCAGAGACATAGTAGTTTCCAATCTTTACATTAACTATCGATAAATTAGTTGCTATGAGATTCAATATACTGTCAGATGAAATAAAACTAAGACAAGCCAGTACGTCCATGGTTAACCCTTTCTGTACCAGCGACGTCTTCTATGTTATATTCTAGCTATATTTAGACGACCCCATGCAGCTTGGGAAGGATCTGTGGTAGTTAGAAGGGTAGATTGAGCCTTATAATTGCTAGAGATCCTTCCTAAACTGATTACAATCGATTTATAATAGCCAGAATATAATAGAAAGGATATCGACGGTACAGAAGTTGTTAAGCCGGGGGGGGGGGGGGATAGATTAACCCTCGGAAGATACGATGACATATTTCTTTTCGGTTTTATGGCTATTATTAGACATTTAATGAAATTAGAAAGGACATATGGAAGTCAAAGGGTTGATTCACACCGTCTTTCCCCTTTTATCCCCCACAGATCCTTTCCAAGACGTATACAATTGCTTAATGATAGCCAGAATAAACTGTTAAAATGCATTAAATAGTAAAAATTATCCCATAGTTTGGACCCAAGACAATAATGACTCATCAACGTGATCGAGGAAGGCCCTGTAGCCCTTCAGGTGGTCATCTTGGGGAGGCAGGGAAGGGTAGGGGTGGTAGGATAGATCGGGATAGTCGGTGAAAGGTAGGTTGGGCAGGGTGATGGTCAAATAATCCACACCACGCCTCAGACCAACATACACCGGTTGCTGACCTCGCCCCTGTTGACCCCCGACCCTGACCTTGGCTCGGACACCAAGCTTGGACAAATAGCGACCGACTGTGATCCGACATCCGGCAGACAATCCGTGACATGAACAGTAAGCTTTATAGTCCTCATAAAGCTCACTGGCCAACACTCTATCCCAAGGGGCGTAACTTACTACATACCGTGCCGACATGAAACTATCCAGACTTTTCTGATAGTCAGCCATCTTGGGTAGGCTGTTGGAGCCGGTGTGTATTTTACGGACCTTCTTGCTCGGCTCTACTCCTGGTTCATTTTCATAAGTCGGTGCCTTTCGTTTACCAAGTCTGGGGCCGGTATTCTCGGGATGGTCATTTTGTAGTGTCAGTTTCGTTAACCTGACACAACAATCTTTTAATACTATCCCGTCAGCTGTGATGGGCAGGTTAGATGTGGTCACTGGCAGACATTCTGACTCATCCTTAACCACTTTAGGCCGCAGACCAACAAACGCATATTGTTGCCCTAGTCCCATGGAACCCCCGACTCTCACAGTGGCCCGGATACCAAGCTTAGCCAAACAACGACCCACGACAATCCGGTTCCAGGCAGACAGTCCGTGACGGGAGCAGTATTTCATATATTTGTTATACAGCTTACTGCTTAATAATATATCATTCGGGGAATAACTCCACACGTAGCATTCCGACATGAACCTATCAAAACCATTCTCATAGTCGGCCATTTTAGGGACCTGGGTCACCTTTACCTGTGCTTTCTGATTAACACCAGGTGACTTTTCCGTAATACGCTGGAGTCCGACATACACATGCTTACACTGGACTATTCCATCATCCCCCCGGACCAATGCTCGGCCTCCTGACTTTATACCCTTTTCACTCATTAGGCGACCCATGTGGGTTCTTCCCGCAACCTGACAACGATGAACGTCGCAAAAATATTTATATTCATCATAAAATAAATCTATCAATACCCGGTCATCTCTATTATTCGTAACTAAATAATTTCGATCGAGGAAGGTAAAGAGGCTGTGCCTAGCATTTATAGCCTTAACGTTGACGCTAGGCATATCTACGTATTATATACCTATAAAAGTGCAAAATTATACCCTTATATCTATATATCACGTAGATAATAACTGATTATATTCTTATATCACGATAACACGAATCACTAAATTAATATACCAATCGGTATGCACGAACGAAGATCAAACGTCCAGCCTCAACAGATACTTCGAAAATAATAAAACAAAAATAATCGAAAGCAGACATGTTAATTTCAAAATGTCGACATAAGCAAACAAACCCAATTTAAGTATTATCGTTAAATATGTTCGTACATAAATATCTAAAGTTGTAATTTCTATACAATAAAGTCATTATTGTAAAGCAATATGAAATAAAGCCGTGAAAAGCAAAACAAATCCTTCGTATGTGTTTGTTTTAAAATTATTAATTGTTTGCGTTATAAAAAAAAATTCCCGTTTTCTTCTTTTCCCGGACACGGCCTTCCCACCTCGCCTTTGGTTCGGCTCTCCTCAGGTTGTTTAGCGTCACACCAACGGTTTTTCCGGCAACTTTTTTCGGCAATTCTGGTCAGGTAGTTTAGTTCAGTCCTTCGGGCACCTGCAGAGGGCTGTTCTCGGGTAGCATGATGTGCGGGGGTCAGGTAAAAGGATAGATCAAGACGTTAACCTTTAAATCTTTCGGTCCAATTACGTCATATTAAATAGAGTCTGACTAACATTAGATGATGATATTCAGCTTCAGTAGGTTCTATAGGAATCACAAAGGTCCAAACTATATCTATTAACCTTCCGACTTCCTCCAGGTCCTTCCTAAACTGGAAATATCGTCCAATGATAGCCAGATTACCGCACATGGTCACGTCATTGCGTATAATCAGTTCTATGCTACAATGATTGGCCACACTATAAGTTTTCTGTTTACGATTTTCGTTAGCTTTTATTATACCTCTAGGACTGGAAATGGCATATACTATCTCTATAAACCATCGAGATAACATAGGTCCTTCTTTAGCCGCATAAATGGCATATACTATCTCTATAAACCATCGAGATAACATAGGTCCTTCTTTAGCCGCATAAATGGCATATACTATCTCTATAAACCATCGAGATAACATAGGTCCTTCTTTAGCCGCATAAATGGCATATACTATCTCTATAAACCATCGAGATAACATAGGTCCTTCTTTAGCCGCATAAATGGCATATACTATCTCTATAAACCATCGAGATAACATAGGTCCTTCTTTAGCCGCATAAATGGCATATACTATCTCTATAAACCATCGAGATAACATAGGTCCTTCTTTAGCCGCATAAAATCGCCTAAGGTTAGCCCGGATAAAAGTAAAAATGGGTTCCATCACGGTGAAGGGGTTAATTTTTATCTATTTGCTTATTCATGTATTCCTATAGTTTCCTCCCTACACCCTTCATGAAGTTTAAAAATTACCCCAAGACCCTACTTCGAGTTATATGTGTACATTTTTCGGTAGGAAAATGTTGTGACCTCCTACATTGTAGCTCGCATAGCTCACCACGAAAGGTCTTCAAATCGCTAAACTAATGGGGCAAATATCTTAAAATCTCAAAACTACTGGGGCTAAACATGAGAGGAGGGGTGGTCCAGAAAATAATAAATAACCCCTTCTGTACCGGCGACGTCTCTTTAATTTTAGTTTTGCTAACATTAGACGATTTTATTCAGTTGTTAAAGGGCCTCCAGCAACCCAACAGGCCTCGAACTATCTTAACCCTTTTTACTACCACATATCCTACTTAAAGGGGGGTGTAGGGCTTTTCTGGACCTCCTTTTCCCTCAGATAAAAAAAAAAAAGGAATTATTATGAGTGGGTTAGAGACTATGGCATCCGAGTGTACGGTCGCGTTAATAAGTCATGTTTCAGCTGTCATTATGTTTGGCTCGCTCTGTGCTGTATTAGTGTCTGTCAGATGTTGAATATGGTGGGTAAGTGTAGGAAAAAAAAATTTTGTTTATATATTCCAACTTACTTCCTCTCGGGCATAGGCTGAGAGCCTTAACATTCACCGCTTTACAATGAACAGTGAAGCCCGTGAGGTCTTGTTCCAGTCTAGGGAGTGAGACATGTGAAGCACGTAGAGTACAACGAGCACCTGCCATCTTGCCTTCACATGAGGCACGGTGCTCACTCATGGGCCCTGTTACGACCGGGCACTCGGGTACACTAGGGCTCTTACACAGGACTCGAGTATGGCTCGCTGACAACGGAAACACACGATCCCAACCCCAGAGTACTGCCAGCCGAACAAAAAACGCCACTACCCTCCAGAGTTCTATCTGCTATAACGGAGTATACAAGAACTCGGTACTAGCGTTTCACACAACAGACTAATAACAAGACGGGAGTTATCTAGTCTGGTCAACAATCAAACAAAGAAGAAAGTACTACAACACTAAAGAATAGTGTTGGCCGAAGCCGAAGTAATCCACCCTTGAACTAAGAACTTAAGAAGTCCTCCACCCTCTACTTCGGATCGGCACTATTACGTTACGTTAAACAATAGTCCTCGAGCATCAAGCAAGGAATCTTCTGATAAGTTAGATGCTTCTCGAATACTCATAAGAAGTAAGTATCGGATTTTGAACAGCAATTTAATGAATAACTCACTGGTAATTAAAGGCTTTAAATTGACATAAGAAGAATTATAAGAATAAGCAATAGGATATGGCAAACATTAAGAAGAAGTACTCCGACAATGCACTGGCAATAGCCTACTAAGATTGTGCTCGTGGGCCACTAATCTCTGAAGTAGCTAAGCGTGCCACACATGAAATCAATAGTGCTTAAACAATAATATACATAAGGAGAAGCTTCAATACTATGCTGTATCTGCTGGTCGAGCAAAGTCTAGCTGGGATATCTAAGGTTAAGAGACAATGGCTGAGCAAGCGGCTCGTAGCCTAGCGAGGTCCTTAAGACTGTGCGGCCAAATTACGGTAATTGACGGGATGCTCTCTTGAGAGATCCAGATCACTAGTATCTGGTTCTCTCCTGGCGATCCTCTCAAAGTCAAGCAAATGAGATAGCACAGTGTTGGGTGGCACAGGCAAAAGCCCTCACTCGCAACACAGTGCTAAACTCCCACGGTACACAGTCAGAAAGACCACCTAGGCGTTCCACGTCTCCGTTGCAATTGTACTGGTTCAACCGCAACCTAGTACTCATAGGAAATCACAACTCAGAAACCCTATCCCAGTCTAGCATTGCCTAAACCAGCAGAAAACAGGAACATGAATAATCGCACACAGGGAAATGCATATACGAGTGCAACAAACATCAATCAATCCTATTCTAGTTAACCCTTCCAAAAATAGGCTATCTAACAGGCACTTATCTCGTGAGAACTCAAGCGATAATACTTTGGCTGACTAAATCTGCACCAAAGGGGTCATGGAGGTTAAACAGGGACGAGAAGAGAAGAAGATAGGCTGTTCAGAGAGTAGAGAAAGTTCACATCAGTCGGAAGAATATGGATAGTTGCAAGGGATATGAGAGGTCGCTTTGCCTGATGAGTTCTGAAGAAAATGCGGCGGGACCTCCCTTTTTATACTCGGCCCTCTAGTGAGCATATCGCCAACTACTTAAGGACCGCCCACTGGCAATCATGACGTCATATTCTCTCTCAATCTGGGATCGACAAAGAACTTCCCACGCGCTGAAAGGGAGGAAGGGAGGAGGGAGGAGGGAATTAGGCCTACCGGCCCGCGTGGCGCACTCACTGATCCCCGTTACGTAATATCTCCCTCTCTCTCCTCTCATCATTACATATAAGTCCCACACACAATACTTATATCTAATGATATAAAATAGAACTCGTTGACTTAGAAGAAAACAAAATACATAATGATAATACTTATAGTACAACGGTTCACATAAACTGAGTTAGGAAACTCTACACAGACTACAGCCAAAGTTCCTGCCCTGACGATCCTAGCGAGAGTGGGGCCTGACTGGGCGTTCTGTACAGCATGCTCATACTCGACATGCGTCACATTATATAGCTACCTCCCTGGACCTCCATCATGTTTTATTATATAGCTACCTCCCTAGACCTCCATCATGTATTAATATACAGCTACCTCCCTGGACCTCCATCATGTATTATTATATAGTTACCTCCCTAGACCTCCATCATGTATTATTATATAGCTATCTCCCTAGACCTCCATCATGTATTATTATATAGTTACCTCCTAGACCTCCATCATGTATTATTATATAGCTACCTCCCTAGACCTCCATCGCTACCTCCCTAGACCTCCATCATGTATTATTATATAGCTACCTCCCTGGACCTCCATCATGTATTATTATATAGCTACCTCCCTAGACCTCCATCATGTATTATTATATAGCTACCTCCCTGGACCTCCATCATGTATTATTATATAGCTACCTCCCTAGACCTCCATCATGTATTATTATATAGCTACCTCCCTAGACCTCCATCATTTATTCATTATTGTATAGCTACCTCCCTAGACCTCCATCATGTATTATTATATAGTTACCTCCCTAGAATTCCATCATGTATTATTTTATAGCTACATCCCTAGACCTCCATCATGTATTATTATATAGTTACCTCCCTAGACCTCCATCATGTATTATTATATAGCTACCTCCCTAGACCTCCATCATGTATTATTATATAGTTACCTCCCTAGACCTCCATCATGTATTATTATATAGTTACCTCCCTAGACCTCCATCATGTATTATTATATAGCTACCTCCCTAGACCTCCATCATTTATTCACTATTGTATAGCTACCTCCCTAGACCTCCATCATGTATTATTATATAGCTACCTCCCTAGACCTCCATCATGTATTATTATATAGTTACTTCCCTAGACCTCCATCATGTATTATTATATAGCTACCTCCCTAGACCTCCATCATTTATTCTCTATTGTATAGCTACCTCCCTAGACCTCCATCATGTATTATTATATAGTTACCTCCCTAGACCTCCATCATGTATTATTATATAGTTACCTCCCTAGACCTCCACCATTTATTCATTATTGTATAGCTACCTCCCTAGACCTCCATCATGTATTATTATATAGTTACCTCCCTAGACCTCCATCATGTATTATTATATAGTTACCTCCCTAGACCTCCATCATTTATTCATTATCGTATAGCTACCTCCCTAGACCTCCATCATGTATTATTATATAGCTACCTCCCTAGACCTCCATCATGTATTATTATATAGCTACCTCCTTAGACCTCCATCATGTATTATTATATAGCTACCTCCCTAGACCTCCTTCATGTATTCATTATTGTATAGCTACCTCCCTAGACCTCCATCATGTATTATTATATAGCTACCTCCCTAGACCTCCATCATTTATTCATTATTGTATAGTTACCTCCCTAGACCTCCATCATTTATTATTTTATAGCTACCTCCCTAGACCTCCACCATTTATTCATTATTATATAGTTACCTCCCTAGACCTCCATCATTTATTATTATATAGCTACCTCCCTAGACCTCCATCATTTATTCATTATTGTATAGCTACCTCCCTAGACCTCCATCATGTATTATTATATAGTTACCTCCCTAGACCTCCATCATGTATTATTATATAGCTACCTCCCTAGACCTCCATCATGTATTATTATATATCTACCTCCCTAGACCTCCATCATGTATTATTATATAGTTACCTCCCTAGACCTCCATCATGTATTATTATATAGTTACCTCCCTAGACCAACATCATGTATTATTATATAGTTACCTCCCTAGACCTCCATCATGTATTATTATATAGTTACCTCCCTAGACCTCCATCATGTATTATTATATAGCTACCTCCCTAGACCTCCATCATGTATTATTGTATAGCTACCTCCCTAGACCTCCATCATGTATTATTATATAGCTACCTCCCTAGACCTCCATCATGTATTATTATATAGCTACCTCCCTGGACCTCCATCATGTATTATTATATAGCTACCTCCCTAGACCTCCTTCATGTATTATTATATAGCTACCTCCCTAGACCTCGTTCATGTATTCATTATTGTATAGCTACCTCCCTAGACCTCGTTCATGTATTCATTATTATATAGCTACCTCCGTAGACCTCCATCATGTATTATTATATAGCTACCTCCCTAGACCTCGTTCATGTATTCATTATTGTATAGCTACCTCCCTAGACCTCCATCATGTATTATTATATAGCTACCTCCCTAGACCAACACCATTTATTCATTATTGTATAGCTACCTCCCTAGACCTCCATCATGTATTATATAGTTACCTCCCTAGACCTCCATCATGTATTATTTTATAGCTACCTCCCTAGACCTCCTTCATGTATTATTATATAGCTACCTCCCTAGACCTCCTTCTTGTATTCATTATTGTATAGCTACCTCCCTAGACCTCCATCATGTATTATTATATAGCTACCTCCCTAGACCTCCATCATTTATTCATTATTATATAGCTACCTCCCTGGACCTCCATCATGTATTATTATGTTGCTACCTCCCTAGACCTCCATCATGTTTTTTTTTTTTTTTTTTTTTTCTGTGTTTGAGGGAGGCAAAAGGCATAACTGCCTATAACGAGTGCCTCCCCCATAGTTGAAAGAGTGACAGGGCCAAAATCAAGGGACGTTCGAGCCAAAATGCCTGGACACACAGAGTTTGAAGCAATTTAAGTCATAGGAAGAGGGAAAGACTGATTCTGGGAGAGAGTTCCAGAGCTCAGCTGTTGAGTAGAAGAAAGTTTGAGAGTAACGTTTCACTCTTGGGTTGGAGAGTTGCACAGAGTAGGGGTGGGATTGAGTTGCAAGACGGGTACCACGTGCCCTACGTAAAGGAGGTGGTATGCACTGGGATAGCTCTGAGGAACACTGATTATTATAGTAGCGATAGAATAGCGAGAGAGATGCAACATTGCGGCGGAGAGAGAGAGATTGCAGAGAGTTGGTGAGTGGACGGGAGTTAATGATACGAAAGGCCTTCCTTTCAACTTTGTCTAGGAGAGCGGTGTGAGAGGAACCTCCCCACACATGTGAACAATACTCAATAGAAGGGCGCACTATGCCCCTGTACAGAGCAAGAAGCTGTGCAGGGGAAAAGAACCCCCTAAGGCGGTTGAGCACACCCAGCTTCTGGGAGGCTGCCTTAGCAAGACTGGTAATATGGTCCTTCCAAATGAGAGCAGAAGAAAAAGAGACACCAAGAATATTGAGAGAAGATGAAGGGTTGATTTTTGTATTGTTGAAGAATAAGGGATAGTCCGCTGGGAGATCCTGACGGGTAGATAGATGGAGAAATTGGGTTTTGGAAGCATTAAAGTTAACAAGGTTTTCTCTGCCCCAATTGGAAATAGTATTTAGATCAGAATTTAAGAGTTCTATGGCTTCATTACGTTTGTCGTTGAGGGATTGCTGGCTGGGGCGTTCTGAAAAACTAATGGAGTAGTGTAAGGTTGAGTCGTCTGCGTATGAATGGATGGGAATTAAGGTACAGTTAAGGAGATCATTTATAAAAATTAGAAAGAGAATAGGAGATAGGACAGAGCCCTGAGGAACACCAGAGTTTATAGGGTGAGGAAGTGAACAATGGCCGTCCACAACCGCGGCTATGGAACGGCCGGAAAGGAAATTAGAGACAAAGGCACAGATGGAGGGATAGAAACCGAAGGAGGATAGTTTAGAAATTAAAGATTTATGCCAGACTCTATCGAAGGCTTTCGATATGTCTAGTGCAGTAGAAAAAGTCTCGCCGAAGTCCCGAAAGGAGGATGACCAAGAGTTAGTAAGATATGAAAGAAGATCACCAGTAGAGCGACCCTTAACCCTTAAATGTCGGGGCGCAACATAAGTCGAGTTAAATAAAGCTGGACTATGTGGCGGTGCTCGACATATATCGTGTGGCAATTTCAGCACGTAATGTGGCTGAGAGAGAGACAAGTGGTGGCAGGAGAGTAGCGAGCGTATGACTGCTCCAGACCACCGCGGCGAACCTACTGACACGAATCCCACCTCCTCCCTCCCTCTCTCACTCGCTATATACGGAATTGTAAGGGGAAAGTGCCTAATTACATGCTTTTTGCACTCGCGTTGCACGGTTATTGCAAGAAAACTAGCCATCATAAAAGGATCGTTATGGTGTCATTCGAAAGCCCTGTTTATGCCCTTTCAGGGATAGATACTTGTTTTACGTTCTGGGTCTTATTTAGGCATGAAAATGATCACGTAAACAGCCCTATTTTGGCTAAAAACACCCCGCTGGGCGGTACATATAAATAAACCGCATAGGCCGCTCGTAAGGTGTTAAGGAAGCCATACTGGCGATCTGAGAGCTGATTATGAGAAGAGAAATGCTTAAGAAATTTGGAAGCAAGAATAGTTTCAAAAACTTTAGAAAGACAAGAGATAAGAGCAATTGGACGATAGTTGGAGGGTTGAGAGCGGTCACCCTTCTTTGGGACAGGTTGAATGTGAGCAAACTTCCAGCATGAAGGGAAGACGTTAGAGGATAGACAGAGACGAAAGAGTTTGCCTAGGCAGGGAGTCAGCACGGAAGCACAGTTTTTGAGAACAACAGGAGGAACACCGTCCGTACCATACGCCTTATTAGTGTTAAGCCCAGAGAGGGTAGAAAGTACATCTTTAGAAGAGATTAGGATATTAGGCATAAGTAAGAGAGAGGAGGGCGGAGAGGGAGGAATAGCACCGGAATCATCCAAGGTGGAGTTTCTAGCAAAAGTTTGAGCGAAGAGTTTAGCTTTGTCAGAGGAAGAAGTGATGGTTGTGCCATCAGAGTGGGAAAGGGGAGGGAAAGACGAGGAAGAGAAATTGTTGGATAGGTTTTTGGCTTGATGCCAGAAAGCTTGGGAAGAGCTAGAGTTGGATAGTTCAGTGCATTTATTATTGATGAAAGAGTGTTTGGTAAGTCGAAGAACAGATTTGGCTTGATTCCGGGCAGAAACATATGAAGAATGAGAGTCTTGAGTTTTAAGGCGTCGGTACCGTTTGAATGCTTCCTCCTTATTGCGGACAGCAGTAGAACAGGCGTGAGTAAACCAAGATTTTTTAGCATTAGTCTGAGAGAAAGAGAATGGAATGTATGCTTCCATGCCCGATAGGATTACCTCGGTAATGCGTTCAGCACTCTCCGAGGGTCCTCGGCCATGGAAGCAGAAATCATTCCATGGGAAATCAAAGAAGTACTGCCGAAGAGCCTCCCAGTCGGCAGCGCCAAAGTGCCACAAGCGCCGCCGGCTAGGAGGATCGGGTGGCTGTACTGGAGAGATAGGACAGGTGACAGAGATAAGTTTATGGTCGGAGGAGCCCAGAGGAGAGAAAAGATCGACAGTATAAGAAGAAGGGTTAGAAGTTAGAAACAAGTCAAGAATGTTGGGCCGATCTCCGATGTGATCCGGGATACGGGTGGGTTGCTGAACTAACTGCTCTAGGTCATTTAGGATAGAAAAGATGTAGGCTTGTTCACCAGGTGGATCAGTAGTGTGAGAGGAGAGCCAATGGCGGTGGTGAACGTTGAAATCTCCTAAGATGGAGATTTCTGAGAAAGGAGAAATGGATAGAATGTGTTCCACTGTAGAGTTTAGATAGTCAAAGAATTTCGGAAAGTTGGTAGAGTTAGGGGAAAGATAGACAGCACAGAAATATTTAGTAAGAGAATGACAGGAAAGTTTGAGCCATAAAGTTTAGACTTCAGAGGAGTCGAAATCGGGAACACGAGAGCAAGTGAGTTTGTTGTGCACATATTTTTTTTTTTTTTTTTTTTTTTCTATGTGATTGAGGGAGGCAAAAGGCATAACTGCCTATAGCGAGTGCCTCCCCCATAGTTGAAAGAGTGACAGGGCCAAAATCAAGGGACGTTCGAGCCAAAATGCCTGGACACACGGAGTTTGAAGCAATTTAAGTCATAGGAAGAGGGAAAGACTGATTCTGGGAGAGAGTTCCAGAGCTCAGATGTTGAGTAGAAGAAAGTTTGAGAGTAACGTTTCACTCTTGGGTTGGAGAGTTGCACAGAGTAGGGGTGGGATTGAGTTGCAAGACGGGTACCACGTGCCCTACGTAAAGGAGGTGGTATACACTGGGATAGCTCTGAGGAACACTGATTATTATAGTAGCGATAGAATAGCGAGAGAGATGCAACATTGCGGCGGAGAGAGAGAGATTGCAGAGAGTTGGTGAGTGGACGGGAGTTAATGATACGAAAGGCCTTCCTTTCAACTTTGTCTAGGAGAGCGGTGTGAGAGGAACCTCCCCACACATGTGAACAATACTCAATACAAGGGCGCACTATGCCCTTGTACAGAGCAAGAAGCTGTGCAGGGGAAAAGAACCCCCTAAGGCGGTTGAGCACACCCAGCTTCTGGGAGGCTGCCTTAGCAAGACTGGTAATATGGTCCTTCCAAATGAGAGCAGAAGAAAAAGAGACACCAAGAATATTGAGAGAAGATGAAGGGTTGATTTTTGTATTGTTGAAGAATAAGGGATAGTCCGCTGGGAGATCCTGACGGGTAGATAGATGGAGAAATTGGGTTTTGGAAGCATTAAAGTTAACAAGATTTTCTCTGCCCCAATTGGAAATAGTATTTAGATCAGAATTTAAGAGTTCTATGGCTTCATTACGTTTGTCGTTGAGGGATTGCTGGCTGGGGCGTTCTGAAAAACTAATGGAGTAGTGTAAGGTTGAGTCGTCTGCGTATGAATGGATGGGAATTAAGGTACAGTTAAGGAGATCATTTATAAAAATTAGAAAGAGAATAGGAGATAGGACAGAGCCCTGAGGAACACCGGAGTTTATAGGGTGAGGAAGTGAACAATGGCCGTCCACAACCGCAGCTATGGAACGGCCGGAAAGGAAATTAGAGACAAAGGCACAGATGGAGGGATAGAAACCGAAGGAGGGTAGTTTAGAAATTAAAGATTTATGCCAGACTCTATCGAAGGCTTTCGATATGTCTAGTGCAATAGAAAAAGTCTCACCGAAGTCCCGAAAGGAGGATGACCAAGAGTTAGTAAGATATGAAAGAAGATCACCAGTAGAGCGACCCTTAAGGAAGCCATACTGGCGATCTGAGAGCAGATTATGAGAAGAGAAATGCTTAAGAAATTTGGAAGCAAGAATAGTTTCAAAAACTTTAGAAAGACAAGAGATAAGAGCAATTGGACGATAGTTGGAGGGTTGAGAGCGGTCACCCTTCTTTGGGACAGGTTGAATGTGAGCAAACTTCCAGCATGAAGGGAAGACGTTAGAGGATAGACAGAGACGAAAGAGTTTGCCTAGGCAGGGAGTCAGCACGGAAGCACAGTTTTTGAGAACAACAGGAGGAACACCGTCCGGACCGTACGCCTTATTAGTGTTAAGCCCAGAGAGGGTAGAAAGTACATCTTTAGAAGAGATTAGGATATTAGGCATAAGTAAGAGAGAGGAGGGCGGAGAGGGAGGAATAGCACCGGAATCATCCAAGGTGGAGTTTCTAGCAAAAGTTTGAGCAAAGAGTTTAGCTTTGTCAGAGGAAGAAGTGATGGTTGTGCCATCAGAGTGGGAAAGGGGAGGGAAAGACGAGGAAGAGAAATTGTTGGAGAGGTTTTTGGCTAGATGCCAGAAAGCTTGGGAAGAGCTAGAGTTGGATAGTTCAGTGCATTTATTATTGATGAAAGAGTGTTTGGCAAGTCGAAGAACAGATTTGGCTTGATTCCGGGCAGAAACATATGAAGAATGAGAGTCTTGAGTTTTAAGGCGTCGATACCGTTTGAATGCTTCCTCCTTATTGCGGACAGCAGTAGAACAGGCGTGAGTAAACCAAGATTTTTTAGCATTAGTCTGAGAGAAAGAGAATGGAATGTATGCTTCCATGCCCGATAGGATTACCTCGGTAATGCGTTCAGCACTCTCCGAGGGTCCTCGGCCATGGAAGCAGAAATCATTTCATGGGAAATCAAAGAAGTACTGCCGAAGAGCCTCCCAGTCGGCAGCGCCAAAGTGCCACAAGCGCCGCCGGCTAGGAGGATCGGGTGGCTGTACTGGAGAGATAGGACAGGTGACAGAGATAAGTTTATGGTCGGAGGAGCCCAAAGGAGAGAAAAGATCGACAGTATAAGAAGAAGGGTTAGAAGTTAGAAACAGGTCAAGAATGTTGGGCCGATCTCCGATGCGATCCGGGATACGGGTGGGTTGCTGAACTAACTGCTCTAGGTCATTTAGGATAGAAAAGACGTAGGCTTGTTCACCAGGTGGATCAGTAGTGTGAGAGGAGAGCCATTGGCGGTGGTGAACGTTGAAATCTCCTAAGATGGAGATTTCTGAGAAAGGAGAAATGGATAGAATGTGTTCCACTGTAGAGTTTAGATAGTCAAAGAATTTAGGAAAGTTGGTAGAGTTAGGGGAAAGATAGACAGCACAGAAATATTTAGTAAGAGAATGACAGGAAAGTTTGAGCCATAAAGTTGAGAATTCAGAGGAGTCGAAATCGGGAACACGAGAGCAAGTGAGTTTGTTGTGCACATATGCACAACATCCGCCATTGGCTTTGAAACTAGGATAGAGAAAGTAGGAGGATACAGAGAAGGGGTTGCTGGATGTTGCTACAGACACCTGGGTTTCGGTGAGGAAGAGAAGATCAGGTTTGTAGGAGGAGAGATGGTGCTCAACAGAGTGAAAGTTAGAGGAAAGTCCGCGAATGTTGCAGAAATTAATAGAAAGAGTAACAGGCCGAGGTCCAGGTAATTGTGTGGGGTCGTCAGGGGATGGTCGGTCGGGTGAGGGGGCATTTATGGTCCCCCCCCCTGGGGACTCCGAGGCTAGGCTAAAATTCATCATTTTTGTGGTTTTTTTTTAATTTTGGTGTGGAGGAATGAAGTGTGGTGTGCATGTTTAGTGTAGTGAAGTGGATAGGAGGAGGAGGTGTTTGTGAGAGCTAGCTGGATTGCTCTCAGTGTAAATGAGGCACAAAGAAAATCAGTAAGAGAGGCCAAGCAAATGAAACAGGAGTTCCAGCGACTCTTTATCACATGCCTATAACCTCACCTGGGTCTAGCCCTGATCGATTGGTGCCTACAATCTCCCCACAGACATGCACAACATCCGCCTTTGGCTTTGAAACTAGGATAGAGAAAGTAGGAGGATACAGAGAAGGGGTTGCTGGAAGTTGCTACAGACACCTGAGTTTCGGTGAGGAAGAGAAGATCAGGTTTGTAGGAGGAGAGATGGTGCTCAACAGAGTGAAAGTTAGAGGAAAGTCCGCGAATGTTGCAGAAATTAATAGAAAGAGTAACAGGCCGAGGTCCAGGTAATTGTGTGGGGTCGTCAGGGGATGGTCGGTCGGGTGAGGGGGCATTTATGGTCCCCCCCTCTGGGGACTCCGAGGCTGGGCTACAATTCATAATTTTTTTTTTTTTTTAATTTTGGTGTGGAGGAATGAAGTGTGGTGTGCATGTTTAGTGTAGTGAAGTGGATAGGAGGAGGAGGTGTTTGTGAGAGCTAGCTGGATTGCTCTCAGTGTAAATGAGGCACAAAGAAAATCATGTATTATTATATAGCTACCTCCCTAGACCTCCATCATGTATTATTATATAGCTACCTCCCTAGACCTCCATCATGTTTCATTATTGTATAGTTACCTCCCTAAACCTCCATCATGTATTATTATATAGCTACCTCCCTAGACCTCCATCATGTATTCATTATTATATAGCTACCTCCCTAGACCTCCTTCATGTATTATTATATAGCTACCTCCCTAGACCTCCATCATGTATTATTATATAGCTACCTCCCTAGACCTCCATCATGCATTATTATATAGCTACCTCCCTAGACCTCCATCATGTATTATTATATAGTTACCTCCCTAGACCTCCATCATTTACTCATTATTGTATAGCTACCTCCCTAGACCTCCATCATGTATTATTATATAGTTACCTCCCTAGACCTCCATCATTTATTATTATATAGCTACCTCCCTAGACCTCCATCATGTATTCATTATTGTATAGCTACCTCCCTAGACCTCCATCATGTATTATTATATAGTTACCTCCCTAGACCTCCATCATGTATTATTATATAGCTACCTCCCTAGACCTCCATCATGTATTAATATATAGCTACCTCCCTAGACCTCCATCATGTATTCATTAATATATAGTTACCTCCCTAGACCTCCATCATGTATTATTATATAGTTACCTCCCTAGACCTCCATCATGTATTATTATATAGCTACCTCCCTAGACCTCCATCATGTATTATTATATAGTTACCTCCCTAGACCTCCATCATGTATTCATTATTATATAGCTACCTCCCTAGACCTCCATCATGTATTATTATATAGCTACCTCCCTAGACCTCCATCATGTATTATTATATAGCTACCTCCCTAGACCTCCATCATGTATTATTATATAGTTACCTCCCTAGACCTCCATCATGTATTATTATATAGTTACCTCCCTAGACATCCTTCATGTATTATAATATAGCTACCTCCCTCGACCTCCATCATGTATTATAATATAGTTTCCTCCCTAGACCTCCATCATGTATTATTATATAGCTACCTCCCTAGACCTCCATCATGTATTATTATATAGCTACCTCCCTAGACCTCCATCATGTATTATTATATAGCTACCTCCCTAGACCTCCATCATGTTTTATTATATAGCTACCTCCCTAGACCTCCATCATTTATTGTTATATAGCTACCTCCCTAGACCTCCATCATTTATTCATTATTATATAGTTACCTCCCTAGACCTCCATCATGTATTCATTATTATATAGTTACATAAGAACATAAGAACATAAGAAAATGGGAGTCTGCAGAAAGCCGATTGGCCTAAGCAAGGCAGATCCCTGTCCCACACAACCCCAATTACAAAGCCCAATTATAGGCTCAACACTCTAATACCCTGAGGATCATCTTACCAAAACGGTTAGAGATTAACGCAGGATTACGGGGGTCTGCAGAGCGCTGATTGGCCCAACCCTGCTGATCCCCCTTCACACCCAACCCTTCTTGTCCATATGCTTATCCAATTTTATCTTAAAGTTCCCTATCGTGTTTAATCCCACTATAGCACTTGGTAGTCCATTCCACCCATCTACAACTCTGTTACCAAACCAATATTTGCCTATATCTTTTCTGAAACGAAATTGATCTAATTTGAAACCATTGGTACGAGTTCTTTCGCTATCACTGAGCTTTAGTACATTTGTCATGTCCCCTTTGTTAATCCCACTAACCCCCTTGAACACCTCTATCATATCCCCTCTAACTCTGCGTCTCTCTAACGAATGTAAGCCTAATTTCTTCAACCTTTCTTTATACGGAAGATTTCTAATATTATGGATCATTTTTGTCATTCTACGTTGTACTCTCTCCAATGAATCTATGTCCATTCTGTAATAAGGACACCAAAATTGAACAGCATAATCCATATGGGGTCTCACTAATGACAAGTAAAGTTTTAAGATAACATCAGCAGTTCTGTTACTCACACTCCTTGAGATGAACCCGAGAATCCTGTTTGCCTTGTTTCGAACGCTTACACACTGTTGTCTAGGCTTCAAATCATTGCTAACAAACACACCTAGATCTTTCTCACAATTCGAGTTTTCTAATTCCACATTAGCTAGTTTATATTTAACATTTGTATGCATCTTCCCTATCTTTAATACCTTGCATTTGTCAATGTTAAACTTCATCTGCCAATTTACTGACCATTCGTGTAAGGTATCTAGATCCCTTTGGAGGCACTCTATATCTCTATCTGAATCAATAATATTGTTCTCCCCATTTTGGTATCGTCTGCAAATTTACTTATCCTACTAGTTATACCTAAATCAAGGTCATTTATGTATATAACAAACAACAGAGGACCTAATACAGATCCCTGGGGGACACCACTTTTGACTGCTCCCCATTCTGACTTCGTACCATTTATGCTGACTCTCTGCTTCCTACCAATTAGCCATGACCTAATCCATCCCAACAACGCCCCACCTATTCCATGCGCCTCAACCTTTCTCATCAATCTCTCATGGGGGACTCTGTCGAAAGCTTTACTGAAATCTAAATATATTATATCATATGACTTGTCATTATCTACTGCTTCATATACCTCTGAGAAAAAACTAAGCAAATTAGTAAGGCAAGAACGTCCCTGAGTGAATCCATGCTGAGAAGAATTTATTAAATTAAATGTATCTAAGTGGTTTCTAATTTTACTAGCAATAATTGACTCTAGTAGCTTCCCTATGATTGATGTAAGACTAATGGGACGGTAATTGGATGCTATTGATTTGTCACCTTTTTTGAAGATCGGAACTACGTTTGCAAGCTTCCAAGCTTCTGGAACTATACCTGTCTCCAATGACTTGTTAAATAAAAATGTTAATGGGTAACTTAACTCATCCCTACATTCTTTTAATACTCTAGCATATACCTCATCAGGACCAGGCGATTTATGAGGTTTCAGTCTGTCAATTTCCTTAAGCACATCATTTCTACTTATAGTAACCGTATTTAACCTATTTTCTATACTATCGCTATATACCTTGCGGACTTCTGGAAACTGTGCCAAATTTTCATTAGTGAAAACGGAAAGAAATTGACTTTTTAATGTACTGCACATTTCTAAATCATTTTCTGTCATTTCTCCTATCGAAGTTTTAAGGGGACCAATTACATCTCTAACCTTGGATTTATATAGTTGGTAAAAAGCTTTAGGATTATTTTTTGAGTCATTGGCAACCTTAATTTCATAATTTTTTTTTTCTTTCCTAATATCCTTTTTTACCTGTCTTGATCGATTCTGATAGTAAGCAAGTAGGTGAATTTCGCCTTTTCTAATTTTTCTATATATTCCTCTCTTTTGTCCTAGAAGATCTAATAGTCTATTATTCATCCATTTGGGTTGGTTCTGTGTTGATCTAAATTTTCTTTTGGGGATGTATTTATTTTGTGCATTGAATACTGACTTGATAAAATTATCGTATGTATCTACCAAGGTTGACGTCTCTTCCTGACTTAAGATGACAGGTGCCTGCGAAGGGGTACACTCATTTGGACACCTGGATCGACTTAATTTTTTGACCATAGGGTCCGCTAATAGGGCTCTTCTTAACCCCCCATAATTGGCTTTTCTAAAGTCAGGTATTAATGTTGTATTCTCTCTAGTATTACCTTTCCATTGTATATTAAAATACACAGAATTGTGGTCACTATTTCCTAGGTGGTCCCCTATCTCTACATTATTTACCATATGTTCATTGTTACTGAAAACTAAATCGATAATATTATTACCTCTAGTCGGCGTATCTATGAATTGAAATAAAAAACTATCTTACCTCCCTAGACCTCCATCATGTATTCATTATTGTATAGCTACCTCCCTAGACCTCCATCATGTATTATTATATAGCTACCTCCCTAGACCTCCATCATGTATTCATTATTGTATAGTTACCTCCCTAGACCTCCATCATGTATTATTATATAGCTACCTCCCTAGACCTCCATCATGTATTCATTATTGTATAGCTACCTCCCTAGACCTCCATCATGTATTATTGTATAGCTACCTCCCTAGACCTCCATCATGTATTCATTATTATATAGCTACCTCCCTAGACCTCCATCATGTATTCATTATTCTATAGCTACCTCCCTAGACCTCCATCATGTATTCATTATTATATAGCTACCTCCCTAGACCTCCATCATGTATTCATTATTATATAGCTACCTCCCTAGACCTCCATCATGTATTCATTATTATATAGCTACCTCCCTAGACCTCCATCATGTATTCATTATTGTATAGCTACCTCCCTAGACCTCCATCATGTATTCATTATTATATAGCTACCTCCCTAGACCTCCATCATGTATTCATTATTATATAGCTACCTCCCTAGACCTCCATCATGTATTATTGTATAGCTACCTCCCTAGACCTCCATCATGTATTATTATATAGCTACCTCCCTAGACCTCCATCATGTATTATTGTATAGCTACCTCCCTAGACCTCCATCATGTATTATTATATAGCTACCTCCCTAGACCTCCATCATGTATTATTATATAGCTACCTCCCTAGACCTCCATCATGTATTATTATATAGCTACCTCCCTAGACCTCCATCATGTATTATTGTATAGCTACCTCCCTAGACCTACATCATGTATTATTGTATAGCTACCTCCCTAGACCTCCATCATGTATTCATTATTGTATAGCTACCTCCCTAGACCTCCATCATGTATTATTGTATAGCTACCTCCCTAGACCTCCATCATGTATTATTGTATAGCTACCTCCCTAGACCTCCATCATGTATTCATTATTGTATAGCTACCTCCCTAGACCTCCATCATGTATTATTGTATAGCTACCTCCCTAGACCTCCATCATGTATTCATTATTGTATAGCTACCTCCCTAGACCTCCATCATGTATTATTATATAGCTACCTCCCTAGACCTCCATCATGTATTCATTATTGTATAGCTACCTCCCTAGACCTCCATCATGTATTCATTATTGTATAGCTACCTCCCTAGACCTCCATCATGTATTATTGTATAGCTACCTCCCTAGACCTCCATCATGTATTATTGTATAGCTACCTCCCTAGACCTCCATCATGTATTCATTATTATATAGCTACCTCCCTAGACCTCCATCATGTATTCATTATTGTATAGCTACCTCCCTAGACCTCCATCATGTATTCATTATTGTATAGCTACCTCCCTAGACCTCCATCATGTATTCATTATTATATAGCTACCTCCCTAGACCTCCATCAAACTTAAAATACTATCCCTATATCCCCCTTGTAGATGTGTGTGTAAATTTTTCGGTAGAAAAATTTCCCGGCCGAAGGCCGATTCCTTTTATAATACAGGCTCGCTATCGTTCGCCAGCAAAAACACGACACCTACAGTATATGACACGAAAAATATTAATATTGACATAAATGTAGTGAAAGGTCTTAAAATCGTCAATCTAATGGGTCGAACGTCTTCATATCTGAAAACTAATGGGGCTAAACATGAAGAAGAAGGGGGACCAGAAAAACAACCCATCTCCCCATATATTTTATATTTTTTGAGGTTGTGAGTTTGTCAACATTTAGGAACAGTTAACTTTTTCTGTACCGGTAGAGTCTTTTGTGTTATATTCTAGTCATATTAGACGAATCTGTGCAGCTTAAGAAGGATCTGTGGTAGTAAACGCGAAACTGTTTGAAGCCTGTTAATTGCTGGAGACCCTTCCAAAACTGAATATAATTGTCAATTAATAGTTAGCATAAATTGAAAAGGATGTCATTGGTATTGAACGGAAGAATATTATCTGGATTAATTAGGTGGAAGGGAGACACAGGAAAAAGCTTCAATTCTTTATTACACTTACGTTTTGGGCTATGCAGAACCCATCTTCAGAGAGACTGAAGATGGATCTCTCTCAAAATGGGTTCTGCGTAGCCCAAAGCGTAAGAGTAATACAACATTCAAGCTTTTTCCTGTGTCGCCCTTCCACCTAATTCATCCACCTGTCATAATGGATCAGCCACAATAATATTATCTCATGAACCCCATTACCTAGGTTTGATAATTAGTGTATTAAAATCATTATACTGCAACTACTGTGAGTTTGTTGTTGTTATAGGAGTTGCCAATATAACCTATATCTTTAAGGGGATGGGTGTTATTATACTGCAGCTACTGTGAGTTTGTTGTTGTTATAGGAGTTGCCAATATAACCTATATCTTTACGGGGATGGGTGTTATTATACTGCAGCTACTGTGAGTTTGTTGTTGTTATAGGAGTTGCCAATATAACCTATATCTTTACGGGGATGGGTGTTATTATACTGCAGCTACTGTGAGTTTGTTGTTGTTATAGGAGTTGCCAATATAACCTATATCTTTACGGGGATGGGTGTTATTATACTGCAGCTACTGTGAGTTTGTTGTTGTTATAGGAGTTGCCAATATAACCTATATCTTTAAGGGGATGGGTGTTATTATACTGCAGCTACTGTGAGTTTGTTGTTGTTATAGGAGTTGCCAATATAACCTATATCTTTAAGGGGATGGGTGTTATTATACTGCAGCTACTGTGAGTTTGTTGTTGTTATAGGAGTTGCCAATATAACCTATATCTTTACGGGGATGGGTGTTATTATACTGCAGCTACTGTGAGTTTGTTGTTGTTATAGGAGTTGCCAATATAACCTATATCTTTACGGGGATGGGTGTTATTATACTGCAGCTACTGTGAGTTTGTTGTTGTTATAGAAGTTGCCAATATAACCTATATCTTTAAGGGGATGGGTGTTATTATACTGCAGCTACTGTGAGTTTGTTGTTGTTATAGGAGTTGCCAATATAACCTATATCTTTACGGGCATGGGTGTTATTATACTGCAGCTACTGTGAGTTTGTTGTTGTTATAGGAGTTGCCAATATAACCTATATCTTTAAGGGGATGGGTGTTATTATACTGCAGCTACTGTGAGTTTGTTGTTGTTATAGGAGTTGCCAATATAACCTATATCTTTAAGGGGATGGGTGTTATTATACTGCAGCTACTGTGAGTTTGTTGTTGTTATAGGAGTTGCCAATATAACCTATATCTTTACGGGGATGGGTGTTATTATACTGCAGCTACTGTGAGTTTGTTGTTGTTAAAGGAGTTGCCAATATAACCTATATCTTTAAGGGGATGGGTGTTATTATACTGCAGCTACTGTGAGTTTGTTGTTGTTATAGGAGTTGCCAATATAACCTATATCTTTAAGGGGATGGGTGTTATTATACTGCAGCTACTGTGAGTTTGTTGTTGTTATAGGAGTTGCCAATATAACCTATATCTTTAAGGGGATGGGTGTTATTATACTGCAGCTACTGTGAGTTTGTTGTTGTTATAGGAGTTGTCAATATAACCTATATCTTTAAGGGGGTGGGTGTTATTATACTGCAGCTACTGTGAGTTTGTTGTTGTTATAGGAGTTGCCAATATAACCTATATCTTTAAGGGGATGGGTGTTATTATACTGCAGCTACTGTGAGTTTGTTGTTGTTATAGGAGTTGCCAATATAACCTATATCTTTACGGGGATGGGTGTTATTATACTGCAGCTACTGTGAGTTTGTTGTTGTTATAGGAGTTGCCAATATAACCTATATCTTTAAGGGGATGGGTGTTATTATACTGCAGCTACTGTGAGTTTGTTGTTGTTATAGGAGTTGCCAATATAACCTATATCTTTACGGAGATGGGTGTTATTATACTGCAGCTACTGTGAGTTTGTTGTTGTTATAGGAGTTGCCAATATAACCTATATCTTTAAGGGGATGGGTGTTATTATACTGCAGCTACTGTGAGTTTGTTGTTGTTATAGGAGTTGCCAATATAACCTATATCTTTACGGGGATGGGTGTTATTATACTGCAGCTACTGTGAGTTTGTTGTTGTTATAGGAGTTGCCAATATAACCTATATCTTTAAGGGGATGGGTGTTATTATACTGCAGCTACTGTGAGTTTGTTGTTGTTATAGGAGTTGCCAATATAACCTATATCTTTAAGGGGATGGGTGTTATTATACTGCAGCTACTGTGAGTTTGTTGTTGTTATAGGAGTTGCCAATATAACCTATATCTTTAAGGGGATGGGTGTTATTATACTGCAGCTACTGTGAGTTTGTTGTTGTTATAGGAGTTGCCAATATAACCTATATCTTTAAGGGGATGGGTGTTATTATACTGCAGCTACTGTGAGTTTGTTGTTGTTATAGGAGTTGCCAATATAACCTATATCTTTACGGGGATGGGTGTTATTATACTGCAGCTACTGTGAGTTTGTTGTTGTTATAGGAGTTGCCAATATAACCTATATCTTTAAGGGGATGGGTGTTATTATACTGCAGCTACTGTGAGTTTGTTGTTGTTATAGGAGTTGCCAATATAACCTATATCTTTACGGGGATGGGTGTTATTATACTGCAGCTACTGTGAGTTTGTTGTTGTTATAGGAGTTGCCAATATAACCTATATCTTTAAGGGGATGGGTGTTATTATACTGCAGCTACTGTGAGTTTGTTGTTGTTATAGGAGTTGCCAATATAACCTATATCTTTAAGGGGATGGGTGTTATTTAAGGGGATGGGTGTTATTTAAGGGGATGGGTGTTATTTTGTGTATGTCCTTGTCTCCGTATTAGTATTGTAGTTTCCTCCCTTGGCATCCATCAAGCTTAAAACAAATCCTCAAGATCCCCCTTCCAGATTAATTTGTGCATATTTCGGTAGAAAAATGTCCTGGTCGAAGGCGGTTCCTCCGACATTACAGGCTCGCTATCGCTCCGCAGTAAAACAAATTGATGCCTAAATCATTATTATTTATTTGTTTAATGTGTATGAAGGAGACAATAGGCATGCTACCTGTAACGAGTGTCTCCCCCAAAGCCAAAAGAATGACAGAGAGCCCAATTCAATACATTATACGCAGTATATTTGATTGTGTATGTGAATGAGGAATACAAATGGCAGAACAGTCTGTGGCAAGTGCCTCCCTCAGAGTTAAAAGAGTGACAGGGCCAAAATCAATGGACTTTCGAACCAAAATGCCTGAACACACGGAGCTTGAAGCAATTTAAATCATAGGAAGAGAGAAAGACTGATTCTGGGGGAGAGTTCCAGAGCTCAGCTGTTGAATAGAAGACAGAATGAGAATAAAGTTTCACTCTTGGGTTGGAGAGTTGCACAGAGTAGGGGTGGGATTGTTTTGCGAGACCGGTGCTACGTCCTCTACGA
The DNA here is from genome assembly GCA_037953745.1 of Lithodes maja. NCBI lineage: Eukaryota > Metazoa > Arthropoda > Malacostraca > Decapoda > Lithodidae > Lithodes > Lithodes maja. The sequence continues at coordinate 6,219 of JBAKBP010010904.1, read as the reverse complement.
AGAGGGTTGGTATACACTGAGAGAGCTCTGAGGAACACTGTTTATTTTAATAGCGGTATAATAGTGAGAGAGATGCAACATTTCGGCGAAGAGAGAGAGACTATGAACGAAGGTTGTCACGAACAGTAACTTAAAAAGGAAAACTAAAGTAATATACTATAATTAACAGAATCATTTGTATCTTAATCACGTGTGAGCCCCCCCCCCCCCCCCATACACACACACACACTCCCCCTCAGCAGCAATAACAACCAACATGGCTGACTATAACACACATTAAAATGACAGACACATTAACACATCCCTGACAGTTTCAACATAAATGTGTTTGACATGAGTAACATTTACTGTACCTGCTCTCACTACCTTCCAGCCAAGTTCAGTGTTAGGCCTCCAAGCGATAGACCTAGCTGAATGGCGACATTATATTTTACCCAACAAAGCACTCGACAGCTATATGCATTATCAAAGCTAATACCACGTATTTGAACTAAATCTAGTTAAAGGCCTTCTACTAACAGGCTCTGATTCCTTGCCACATCTCTTTATGAAAAAAACTACACATTATATACCCTTGATTGCTAAATAAAACAAAGCAAAGACAATTATCAACAGAAACCATATTATACCAATCACAGGTAAGAAAATACTAAGTGATGTCACAAGTTTTAGATGAAACTATTGTGACTACCGCTCATCAAGTAATATAGTTGTCTGGCAACATATCTCACGTAGAAAGACCAACAAATCACTGTCATCTCCAACGAGCAGCTTCGTTTAGAGTTGTTTTTCTGATGTTATTCGCATTCCATTGTGTTAGTTTTGTATACAAAATATATTTTGACAGCGACTTACAACATACACTAGCTGATTCAATAACATAGATGTTATTCCAGTGTGAGGGAGCCGAACATATCACATACGGATACAGAATACAATAATGCAGCTACATGTTGCATACGGTAGCTAAGGTATTTAATCTGGGTTGTTGTTGTTGTTGTTCCCCAAGCTGCCTGGCCGAACAGCCCCAAGGCCCCGAGCAGGTCAAGGCCATAACCGTGCGCCCCCACAGAACCCTCACTGCCGACCACAATAAAGCCTGGGTGACCGAAGCCACTCCATAGCGGGGAGCTGAGGAGGGTGCGGAAACGCCCAGGAAACCAAAGCCCCACCCAGGGCCCTGTGCCCCTCAGCAATTATGAAGAGAAAGTTGAGGGGCAAAGGAAAATATGTGACGCTTTGGCTTCCAATCTAGGTAGACTGGGAGGTCAATCCACGGAAGAGACGCCGTCACTTGAGATCTAGAAAATATAAAAGTAAAAGGAACAGTCAGAGTAAGCTATGGGTATGGCAGAGATCGCTCAGTTCTCTCTGATAGACCAGCCCATCACCATTTAATCTGAGTTAAATCATCTAACAGGGTCTCCAAGCATATGGTACAACAATAACCTTGGTAGAAAATACAGTACAACGCTTCCAAAATATATGATATAACATATGAGATGAAAATGGTGAGATATGGATACGTGGGCCAAACTGAAGGATATAATAACAAATGATGAGCTGAGGAGACGTTTAGGTAGAAAGAGTATTAACGAGGAGATGCGTACAAGTAGATTGGGATGGTATGGGCATGTGGAGAGAATGGATGAACAAAATTGAGTGAAGAGATGCAGGTCTGTCATTGTGGAGGGAGTTGCACGAAGGGGTGAACCGAGGAAGACCTGGTATCGGACTAAACGTGCGGATCTCGAAATAAAAACACTTGACAAGTGAAGCAGCCCTTAACAGGGTTGCCTGGAATGCCGCCATTAGGACACGAGACTGAAACTGCACGTATATGTGGAGCACTCAGTCTTAAAATGTTACGTAAGTACTGAGATAAATCAACTATTAAAGCTTCCTGAACTTACCGATATGATGGCAATATTCCTCACATACCTAAACTAATAATACCCTGTCAGCCAAATGGACTATTTTCTAACAAACGTTATAACTCTGAGTTAATTCCAGTGTTTTACTTTTCTAACAAACTCTATCAGACTGGCGACATATCTCATATACCCAAAAGCATCTCAACGGCTAGCAAAGTTGCGTGCTAAATCAAGTGCGAGAATTTTCCCAGTAACAGACTAAGTTGAGTTGTGACCTAGCCCTGACTGTGACCATACTTTGGTGACAGTCACAGCTACAGTTCTTGGGTGGTGTTCTCTGGCCCCTCCACCCCTTAACGTAGCCCTGACTGTGACCATACTTTGGGGCCGGACTTTTGGTGACAGTCGCAGCAACAGTTCTTGGGTGGTGTTCTCTGGCCCCTCCACCCCTTAACCTAGCCCTGACTGTGACCATACTTTGGGGCCGGACTTTTGGTGACAGTCGCAGCAACAGTTCTTGGGTGGTGTTCTCTGGCCCTTCCACCCCTTAACCTAGCCCTGCCTGTGACCATACTTTGGGGCCGGACTTTTGGTGACAGTCGCAACAACAGTTCTTGGGTGGTGTTCTCTGGCCCCTCCACCCCTTAACCTAGCCCTGACTGTGACCATACCTTGGGACCGGATTTTTTGTGACAGTCGAAGCAACAGTTCTTGGGTGGTGTTCTCTGGCCCCTCCACCCCTTAACCTAGCCCTGACTGTAACCATACCTTGGGACCGACTTTTGGTGACAGTCGCAGCAACAGTTCTTGGGTGGTGTTCTCTGGCCCCTCCACCCCTTAACCTAGCCCTGACTGTGACCATACCTTGGGACCGGATTTTTTGTGACAGTCGAAGCAACAGTTCTTGGGTGGTGTTCTCTGGCCCCTCCACCCCTTAACCTAGCCCTGACTGTAACCATACCTTGGGACCGGACTTTTGGTGACAGTCGCAGCAACAGTTCTTGGGTGGTGTTCTCTGGCCCCTCCACCCCTTAACCTAGCCCTGACTGTGACCATACCTTGGGACCGGATTTTTTGTGACAGTCGAAGCAACAGTTCTTGGGTGGTGTTCTCTGGCCCCTCCACCCCTTAACCTAGCCCTGACTGTAACCATACCTTGGGACCGGACTTTTGGTGACAGTCGCAGCAACAGTTCTTGGGTGGTGTTCTCTGGCCCCTCCACCCCTTAACCTAGCCCTGACTGTGACCATACCTTGGGGCCGGACTTTTGGTGACAGTCGCAGCAACAGTTCTTGGGTGGTGTTCTCCGGTACTTCCACCTCATACTGGGACTCCACAAACTCCACCGGCTCGCTGCCCACCAGCTTCGTTACTGAGGAACAGAGAGATACATTATTAGATAGCACATTGTACATAGGTTTAGTTCGCATACATACAGTATATCTAGGAGTCCTAATATACAGACGATAAACTCACTTTACCCACCTTTTACTCATATAGTTAGATATTAAGCCTCATATACTGTATATATATCTTAGTATTGAAAGAATAAATTATCACATACTGGTAAAATAACTTGTGTGTGCAACTTCCAACTTGCCAATATTTTAACCAATATTTATTGAGTAATGTAATATTCTAACATCATTGAACTGTTTAATACTATGTAATATCCAACTATGATATCATATGAATGTCACTGTACTTATACAGTATATAATTATCTACCCTTTGAAAACCAACACTATTATTCCTCTTATATTCAATCTCCATTACATAATATCTTGTAATAAAACATTATTTCGTTTTGCTATGTAATGTTGCTTAAATTTACAATTTAGCTGGACAAAACACTATTTTTCCTCTCCTTCATTTAAGATTCCAGTCATGTTTATCATACTGGACATTCCATGCTAGTAACGTTTAATTAGTAATCCCACATTTCTCATAAAATATTTATTCCCAAACGCCCTATTTATTAGTGTCCTGTGTAATCAACCCCATAACATATATTGAACAAGATTTCCAAAGTTGGTATTTATGTTTGTGTTTTTATAAGTAGCTATAAGACAGATGAAGTGTAGGGGATATAGGCTGTAGTGGGAGATGTTCTTAGGTATATACAGGATTGATGAAGTGTAGGGGGATATAGGTTGTAGTGGGAGATGTTCTTAGGTATATACAGGATTGATGAAGTGTAGGGGGATATAGGTTGTAGTGGGAGATGTTCTTAGGTATATACAGGATTGATGAAGTGTAGGGGGATATAGGTTGTAGTGGGAGATGTTCTTAGGTATATACAGGATTGATGAAGTGTAGGGGGATATAGGTTGTAGTGGGAGATGTTCTTAGGTATATACAGGATTGATGAAGTGTAGGGGGATATAGGTTGTAGTGGGAGATGTTCTTAGGTATATACAGGATTGATGAAGTGTAGGGGGATATAGGTTGTAGTGGGAGATGTTCTTAGGTATATACAGGATTGATGAAGTGTAGGGGGATATAGGTTGTAGTGGGAGATGTTCCTTAGGTATATACAGGATTGATGAAGTGTAGGGGGATATAGTTGTAGTGGGAGATGTTCTTTAGGTATATACAGGATTGATGAAGTGTAGGGGGATATAGGTTGTAGTGGGAGATGTTCTTAGGTATATACAGGATTGATGAAGTGTAGGGGGATATAGGTTGTAGTGGGAGATGTTCTTAGGTATATACAGGATTGATGAAGTGTAGGGGGATATAGGTTGTAGTGGGAGATGTTCTTAGGTATATACAGGATTGATGAAGTGTAGGGGGATATAGGCTGTAGTGGGAGATGTTCTTAGGTATATACAGGATTGATGAAGTGTAGGGGGATATAGGTTGTAGTGGGAGATGTTCATAGGTATATACAGGATTGATGAAGTGTAGGGGGATATAGGTTGTAGTGGGAGATGTTCTTAGGTATATACAGGATTGATGAAGTGTAGGGGGATATAGGTTGTAGTGGGAGATGTTCTTAGGTATATACAGGATTGATGAAGTGTAGGGGGATATAGGTTGTAGTGGGAGATGTTCTTAGGTATATACAGGATTGATGAAGTGTAGGGGGATATAGGTTGTAGTGGGAGATGTTCTTAGGTATATACAGGATTGATGAAGTGTAGGGGGATATAGGTTGTAGTGGGAGATGTTCTTAGGTATATACAGGATTGATGAAGTGTAGGGGGATATAGGTTGTAGTGGGAGATGTTCTTAGGTATATACAGGATTGATGAAGTGTAGGGGGATATAGGTTGTAGTGGGAGATGTTCTTAGGTATATACAGGATTGATGAAGTGTAGGGGGGATATAGGTTGTAGTGGGAGATGTTCTTAGGTATATACAGGATTGATGAAGTGTAGGGGGATATAGGTTGTAGTGGGAGATGTTCTTAGGTATATACAGGATTGATGAAGTGTAGGGGGATATAGGTTGTAGTGGGAGATGTTCTTAGGTATATACAGATTGATGAAGTGTAGGGGGATATAGGTTGTAGTGGGAGATGTTCTTAGGTATATACAGGATTGATGAAGTGTAGGGGGATATAGGTTGTAGTGGGAGATGTTCTTATGTATATACAGGATTGATGAAGTGTAGGGGGATATAGGTTGTAGTAGGGAGATGTTCATAGGTATATACAGAGATTGATGAAGTGTAGGGGGATATAGGCTGTAGTGGGAGATGTTCTTATGTATATACAGGATTGATGAAGTGTAGGGGGATATAGGTTGTAGTGGGAGATGTTCATAGGTATATACAGATTGATGAAGTGTAGGGGGATATAGGCTGTAGTGGGAGATGTTCTTAGGTATATACAGGATTGATTGAAGTGTAGGGGGATATAGGTTGTAGTGGGAGATGTTCTTAGGTATATACAGGATTGATGAAGTGTAGGGGGGATATAGGTTGTAGTGGGAGATGTTCTTAGGTATATACAGGATTGATGAAGTGTAGGGGGATATAGGCTGTAGTGGGAGATGTTCTTAGGTATATACAGGATTGATGAAGTGTAGGGGGATATAGGCTTGTAGTGGAATGTTCTATAGGTATATACAGGATTGATGAAGTGTAGGGGGATATAGGCTGTAGTGGGAGATGTTCTTAGGTATATACAGGATTGATGAAGTGTAGGGGGATATAGGTTGTAGTGGGAGATGTTCTTAGTGTATATACAGGATTGATGAAGTGATAGGGGGATATAGGCTGTAGTGGGAGATGTTCTTATGTATATACAGGATTGATGAAGTGTTAGGGGGATATAGGCTGTAGTGGGAGATGTTCTTATGTATATACAGGATTGATGAAGTGTAGGGGGATATAGAAC